>UXGD01006422.1:0-12534 GCA_900474315.1 Torymus auratus
GGACATTCCTGGACCAAATGGCAGAGGTTTAAACTGGAGGGGAAAAATCGCATAAAATATTCGAGATTAATTTGGTCGGCAAAAAAGTTTGGCAATGGATAATGCGTGTACACCATTTTTCTCATATTCTGAAACCCCCAAAGAAGCAAAAAAATGTGGTGTGGTAGGTGTGACCCCAAAATTTTTTTTTAATTCCGTATTCCGTAGAATTCTGCGCGTGAGCCGCGTATAATCAAATTTTATTGCGGGCACGGGAAATTAAAAATATCGGCTATATACTGCGGCGGATTTATATTTTCGCACTCCCATTATTATAATTGCGCGCTTAATTAAACGGGAAATTCGGGCTCTCGCAAAATGCACATACATTTATATCATTGTAAAAATAATAATCAATGCTGTATAATTAACATTAATATAGTTTTCCAATACCGCAGCCAAAAGAGATTTCGTCCGACTATTCCCCGACCTTTCTACTTGCGACCATCATCACTCCGCGCGCTCAATAATATCCCATTAACTACATTCCACATACCCGGCAAAAAACAATACTCCGCCATGGGGCACTTTTCCACGTCGATTTTCCGGTCCATCGCGGATTCGGGGACGAACGTTTCAATTATCTCGCACACGCCCAGCGTTGTAACGAGCAATCAGCTTAATCAGGCGCGCGCGTGTCGCATTTTTCACTCGGTTGAGCGTCGCATCGACTTGAATTAGTAGGGTGTGTATGTATATATATAATATACTGGGGACTAGCAATTTCTCGTTTTCTCCGGGACCAGCCCCTCATTTTTTTCAGCTTCTCCGCTCCGTCGCGCGCGACCTCTTGATGCGGGCGTTTATGTACGGATGGTAGGATGGAGGGTGGACGAGTGTTCTGTAATGGAGGGTTCTCGAGGCTGTTATCATCGCGTTTTTATACACGTTGATTTTTTTTTATATGTAAAAGTTTCACAGGTTCGTTGTTAACGATATATCTTTTATTTAGAAAAAATTATTGCTGTTCACGAATAAAGTATAGTAACTTATTTTAGAACAAACCCCCCAACATTACAATTGTATATACTTTAAAGACTGAAAAAACAGTTTGATAAAACTAACTATTTCTTACGCATTTATATCGCTTATTATTCGCTAAAAACAACCGAAATACATTAAAAATGAGCCGAAACCCCCACGGTCGTTGTCAAGGCCATTATTACAGAACCTTCCTTGAATGCTCTCTCTCAGCCACGCATATAGCAGCCTCCGTTGGATGTTTTCGGGGGGGCCGCCCCTAACGCTCCATCACGCTTACCATAACAACGATCGTCCCGCGGGTTCTCTCTCTCTCGATTCCCGAAATTTCACGAGCCGAGAGGGACTCCACGTATACAGCCTATATATACGCACAAAGGGGAAACGCGGAGAGGGATGACAAATATGTGCGTATATGTGCTGACATTATGGGACTGAAAAGAGTTGGAAATTGGAAATATTAGTCGGTGCGACTTGCGAGCGAAAATATCGATTGGAGCGGAAAAGTTTTTTTATGTGCAAATTCGTTTGGCTTCTCTTGGATGTGCAGTAAATAAAAACTACGTAAATCGTGGGTAAAACATAACGTGTCGTGTATACCATAATCTTCGTGTAAAATATCTTTTTGTTTTTATTTGAATAACTAATTTTAAAAATGCGTTCAGCATTATACAATGTTTATTATAAATCTACGCACTTTATATTCAGAATATGTTGTATATTCATCGTGTGTACTTATGTCAATACCTTCGTACCAATCATTATTCTTTATCGATTTACTCACGACATTAATTATCTCGCTCTCGTTCTATCAATTTATCATTCCTAATGGAACGCACCGTTATACACCGCTAAAAATTACACGTTTAATCATAATAATATCGTTTGTATAATCCAAAAACCCTTAATCAACTCTCGCGTTCCCTATTAACTAACGTATTTCCATTTTAATAAACAATTAAATTACGCAACAATCAATCCCTCCCCATCCGGGATTTTTCATTAAAACTTCTGATCTTTCCCCTCCAATATATATATATACGACAAGATATCTCGCCGCAATACTCTCATCCCCCTTAATTTCGGGAATTTTTAATAAAACGCGCCTCCTCTCCCCTGTACACGCGAGGGGAAGATGATATAGGGAACTCTCCGCGGGGGGGAGAAATGTGCCGAAAAGCGAGAGTCCTTTGTCCGCGTTGACCTCGAGAGGGGAATGGAAGAGGAAAGAGCCTTTTACGGGCGCATAAAAAGACGACACATTACTACGGGCTCTTTCTCGCTTTGCGTCTATTCTCGTCTCCTATCCACACCGCCAGACGAATTGCCGTATACAGAAGTGACGCAAGCCGCGACGGAATTATATACAGTTAACCAGGATATATATGCAATTATAGCGTCTACTAGCTATACTTTTGCCGATATCCAGCGTAGTAGCCTCCTTCTTTATTATACGCGCGGCGCGTTTATTGTTTGTTTATTGTTTACAGGCGGTGTGTATACGGATAAAACGGGAAAGAACGAGAGAGAGAGAGAGACGCGCCGCCGTAAACGTATAAGTGGATTTGGTGGTGCGGGGCGCGGAGCAGCAAAACTATATACGCGGGGATTAGGTGTCGCAGTGTGATGGGCATACGTGACGGAAAGATGTTACGGTCGCGCATCGTTATGCGAGGCAGGTTTTGAGTATGCGCGAAAAGATCATAGTACGTCGAGTGAATCAGACTTGAACCGTGTATACTACTCAGGGGTGATGTTTGTGTTTCTTTTTTTCCTTGTGATATGGAAGTTTGGTATGGCAAGCCCTGAAGCAAAATGAGAATTAAATCTTTCGGTGTTCTGAGGAGCCATTAACGTATACGTTGATTTTCAACATAGTCTCTCGCTTATTATTTCTCTGGGGTTAAATAAATTGATTTCTAGCGTTTGTTTGATCGTCATTTGTTTTTGCAGCATCTTTTTAACGGTATTATCTGTTTTCGTTTAAACATGGTATACGCATTTATGGAAGTTTTTCGAGATATAAGTAATAATTTACTATATGAGAACTTAAACCGTGTATACTACTTACACTCTAAGGAAATTCAAAGGGCATGTCGAATTTTAATTTGCCTGCAAACATTATTTTGCATCTTGACTATATTATGAAACCACGACTTTCTTGACAGTGTATTTCACTTTAAACATTACAACATTATGTTTGTAATTTTTCTGAAAGGCATTAATTTTTTCACATATATTTCCGTGAAAACAGCACCTATAAAATTATCTTCTATTCCTAACCACGAGAAATCACGATCGTCGATTCTTTTCAATCGATTCCATAACGAAATCAAAAATCCCAGATTCACATCCCCTCTAGCACATCCATTCTCTTACCCTGCGCACACATCGTTCTCTTCCCTCTCTATCTCTCTTCCATTCAACGCAGCGCCCGGGCCATCCCGGCTATCGACCGACCGCCATAGCGCAGCGTCGCTATGCACTTGGCAAAGCTCTTTAACCGAGAGAAAGACAGAGAGACAGTAAACGAGTGGGGAAGCGCCCTTTTATGCTTCGCATTATACGAGGAACTCTGCCTTTGAGGGATGCGCGCACGCCGCGACCGGGAAACGCGATTTGCTGTGAGATATTTTTGCGGTTTTTCGTTGTCGTCGTCGTCGTTGTTGTTTTCGTTAGGTGAAGAGAGAAGGACAGCGTGCGGCATGAGCGAGGATTGGGTTTCTTTTGTGACGCGAAAGAGAGAGAGAGAGAGTGAGAGAGAGCAGGTGGGGAATGCGACCGGAGTAAACGAGCTTGCGCGCGGATTTGAGAAGCTTTGTGCGCGGGTTAGGAGAGTTTCGGGGTGCGCGTGCTTGCGGTCTTGAAGGATGGAGGTAAGAAGGAGTATTTATGTTTTCGTGTGTGATTAATATCGCGGTGGTTTTTTACGGATAAGCTTCCTTTTTCGGGATTTGGCTGGAATTTATATGTTGCATGTGTGTTTGAGAGTGGAATTTCAGGCGATATGTTTAAAAGTATGATTTAGATAATTTTTACTAGAAAGGCTGTTTTCACCTTAAACTAAAAATGTTATTAAATTTAGAATAATATTTTTTCAAAAGATAATGCGATTCTATAACGAATTTGATAAGATTAAAAATGCAAGGAATATCTGCGTTTGTACTGCACTATTCCCCCGGAGAGTGAACTTGTAATTCTAACCAAGTATTTTGGAGCGAAGTTTACGCGCGGCAAATACGTCGGCGATTTGAATTTCGCGGATGACCGGTTTGCGAGAAACGCGGAATGTACACGGCAGCGCGTCGCCTCCGCTGGTCAGCTGTGTGTGCTGTTTGTTCTGCGCGCGACAGACTCAAAGGTGGCCTCGGTCTGCTGATTCTCATGGCAGCTGGTGCATGAATGTAAGGCCGGGGGGGGATCTTCATTCGAGCTAATTCTTTGGTCTGAGGATAGTTTATTTTATTAGTTTGTCAACGTTTTGTTTGAACTTTCTCGACTGGGAAAGTTTATGGACATAACTTGTTGACGGGCGAAGTGAAGGATTTTATTAAGCGAAAGCTGAAAGTTATTATAAAAGTTTCTAGAAACAAATTTGACATAAAACAAGATAAAGTGTTGATTAGTATAGTGAAAGGGCTGAATTAACCGTCGTAACGGATTTGCCGAATGACGATTTATAAATGTTGTTGAAAATTTGACGAACAAGATGTTCCAGTTTTTATAACGAACTATACCTATCCGTTCACTATTACATTCACCCCCGCGCGTAAATATTTTAAGTATTGCCAATATATTGCTAGGACTATGGACGAAATATGGCTCATAGATGAGCCATAGTATATAGCTCATATATATGAGCAATACTAGAGAGAAAGAGAAAGAGAGAGAGAGAGAGAGAGAGGCGCGGCGCATAATTAGTGGCGCGCGGCGCGGTGCGTATTAAATTTGCGTCGATAAATCAGCGCCACTGCACCTGCAGCGCGACAGGTGTGCCCAACGAGCGCTGTGCGACGCGTTGAGAAAGAAAAAAAAATTAAACGAGGGCAGCGACGCGAGGCAAGGCTGCGTTCGCCACGTGAGTGCAGGGGGAAGTGGAGCTGCAAGCGCGAATGATATTATCATTATCGGTTAGCAGGTAGGGAGAGAGAGAGACAGAGAGAGTACGATAAGCGCTGCGTGGGTGGGTATGTTATCGGATGATTGAGATCGAGAGAGGATTACGATTGATTTTTGGGAGAATTAGCGATTGTGTGGCGAATGGGGGGCAGATGCAGTACGATAGTATATGGGATTATTTAGAGGTAAGCGGCTGGAAGTGCGAACGGGGGGACAAGGATGACTGCGAAGTGGCTGAGCGTCATTTAATTGTCAAATGGTTTTTAGTTGGATTGGTTTAAGCTTGTTTGTTGGCCGCGAGTGCTTTCGTGTTGTGGATTTTGATTGTGATGATGATTCTATCGATTTTCACAGTTTTTAAGAGTTTATTATACGGCCTAATTCTTAGCGATTGAATTATAGTAGGGTGAGCTAACCAAAAACAACGATAATAACTGTACGCGATATATACTTAAATTTGAAATTCAAGATTTGATATTTCAGATGCGATGTTCAGCTATTTAATATTGAGTAGAGAAAGTCCGACTGAGCTCGTATATAGGTATAGGAAGGTCTATATATGTATGGTAATGAAATTTCAATAGCGAGAATATGAGAGAGTGCAAGTAGTCCTCTCTGTATTCAATTGGTCCATTGAAGATCTCATATACGGCTGCCAATGCAATACAGCACAGCTATCGGAGAAACTTATAACAACCAGCCAATAACAACGCATGTATATAACCTCTACTATCATTTTATACTTTTATCACAATATCATCCTCGTAAAAACTCTAAGTATTGGCAATATATTGCTATGAAAAAATATCGCTAATGTGCGCCCGTACATATTTCACCAATACATTGCTTATGGTATGGCCCGCATGTATTGGACCATGAACGAAGCACTGGTTCCACCCACCCACCCCAATATACCCCATGTATTGAATATAAGCGAAGCACTGGTTCCACTCCCCCACCCCCATACTTCCTTACATACCCATACGGTTCCTATTTACCCACGTGTTACGCCACCAAGCGTGCGCCACCTAGGGGCGGCTTCTGAACTAGATTAGATATATGAAAGTCCCCAAAAGTACCACTTGCCCAATACATGAGCCACACCATGAGCAATGTATTGGTGAAATATGTACGGGAGTACTTAAAATACTTAAAATTTTTACAAAGGCATCTATAATTTTTTTCTTTAATAAACCTCCAACACCTCGCATATACTTCAAAACCAACACCGCAGTCCATCAACTGAATCAACTGTCATTCCTCATATACTCTCGCCTCAGCCATCGCTCACCCACACGTTCGCCTCTCCCGTACCTCCCTTCCCACCTATACATCACCTCATCTAGATCCACGCAGGCGTTGCGATTAAAAGCTCCGAAATCCGCTTATCGACGACGCTGGCGCGCGCGCCCCGCCCCCGGCGCTCATCCTACTTACACCCACGGCGATATATTATGTCGCGCGTTCGCTGGCGCCCGCTTCGTGATAATCGTACCTTCTCTCGCACACGAGAGTATGTGTGTGTGTGTGGGTGGGTGTGTGTATACGCTCACGCGTGTAAGAGTTTTTTTGCACGTGCGGGGGAGGGAAGGATGTCGAGGAGAGAGCGCGACTAAGTGAAATCGCCTGTCGACTGGCGGCGCGTGTTCGAGGTAAAGTGCTATTTTTGTCGACTGCTGCTCTGGTGTGGTGGTAGTGAGAGAGTGTGCGAGAGAGAAGGGATTGTCGTCGTTGGGAAAAAGAGACTAATTCTACAGCGTTTTTGCTCTTAAACGGTACATGGAAGTACTTTTAGCGGTGGTGCGGGGGAAGGGCGATTGGGTTTTCGTTTCTTAATTTATTCATGAAGTACAGCTGACACGCGTGGTAAACTGCGTAGAATGTTGTTAGTTCGAGGTGAAACATGATGCGATCAAACATCCGTGTAAAAAAATATATATATTATGGTTATGGCGTTAGTTTAGCAGTGAGAAGACTTGTCAATAAGAAAATATCAAATTTATAACTTCGTTTGTCAGATCGTACATGTAATTTGTTTTTGTCTAAATCATAACGCAAATTCTGTTTCTTAATCTTTGTTCAATCAAAATTAGACGATTAATTTGATGTGTTCCTAATCTTATACACTATGGAAAAATTCTAAAAAAAAACACATCATTTCAGAGAAACACCACGGATATCTGTAAACGCCTTTCAAAATTAAACTTTTAACAGATTTCAGCGCTTCTTTTAAGATTTCATACCATTCGTCCAATTAACAAAGTCATCTTCGTAACCATTCCCCGCCCAATACATCCACAAATCAGCATATAACCCACGACACCACAGCTGCCCACACATTCATACACTCACCCAGCTCCATCCATAAACCAAAACTTCATTTCCCGTCCGCGAAAAAGGCAGCAGTTCCTCTTCCCCCCACACATACCCATCCCGAGTCACTGACCCGTACGCTGTCTTCCCTCCCTCTCTCCTCTCTCTCTCTCACCCGTGCGCGATCCACCGATAAATCCTCACGCGGGCGCGCGCTTCTCTTATCTGCACCCTCCGCCGCGCTTGCCAAGAAGAGCAGCAGCTCGGAAGTCCCTCTTCCAGCGAACGAACACCCGTGTATATCTCTCTCTCATTCTTTGTCCTCTGGTTCGCAGCGAGCGACGTATGACTTATTCAGTAGCAAATCGCTGGGTGCATGCTGCTGCTGGTACTGCTGTTTGTTTCACAGTGCTGTTTCTTCACGAGATGGGGAGGACCTGCAGAGAGGGTGTGATTTATGAGTGGTGAATGGGAGATTGACGAATTGCCGGTGAGGTATATGGATGTTGTGGCTGGTTGTAGGAGGGATATTAATGAAAAGATAGGTATGGTAGTAGATGGCAGGGATGTTGGGTTATTAACGAAGGCGTGCTGCTTGGATTCAGTTATGGTTTCAATAGTATAATTATCAACCAGGCACTTTGCTGGAGTGTAGGGGAACTGGGCTGATCACCGAAATTAAACAGCGTTGGGCGCAGTTATACTTGGATGGGTGCCACCCTGGCAAACTTATGCAACTTCATATGTTTTAGGTGTTTTAAGCATACGAAATGTGACATTAATATCTAAAACACATTTGTACACCCGGCACATAGAGACCTGACTAATGAGTTTTGCATCATCAAACTAAAGGTATGGATTTCGAAATCGAGTATAAAAGAAAAGGTATAGGTCACTTTCTAGGCCAAATAGGCTGCAGGTGGATAAACCCAGAATACCTAAAGTATAGTATAGTTATTAAAAAGAGTGAACACTGAGATAAATTAAACTTTCCTGTGTAAATCGAATCAAGAATATATAACTCAATTGTTATATATTAGATCTTGCAATGGGATATCTTAGCGTATTAAACAGTTCTATTGTCTTTACGTAATCCCAACCGGAATCAAATAGAATTTCATACCCTGCATCGATCTGGGGAAACTCCTATATATTCAGGGCATATAATGTAATTCCATTATAAGTATTAATTTCAACGTATATTTTATATAACATTTACTCAACGAAGCCAACCTACCCTCAATCTCTCTCTCGTTCCTCAATGCTATCCAACAGAGCAACCACTCAGTTTCCCTCCCACGAAAAAAAAAATTTCATCACCATCCACTTCACCCACACGCGACTTGCTCGCTCTTAACCGCCTCCAAAGCTCGTATATGCGGCCATTATTTCGACGAAGCTTATTCGAATCCGTAGACGTGCGAGAGGACTGGATTTTACGTGCCCCGGACACAAAAGCCCTGGCGGAAAGTCATCGTCTACGGCCGTACGACTGTAAAGTGCCTTATCGACCGTACCAGTGATCACCTCCATTATCGCATGTGTGTATGCGTGTGTGTGTGTGTGTGACTGCTTAGATCAAAGTTGTTTGTTTTGATTATGGCGTGAAAGTTTTTTTAGGGATTGTTTAATTATCGGATATAGATATTTCGTATTTGTTAGGTGAATTTGACATTTGAAGAGAGGTTTTCATTGAGATGAAATTTTAGAATATAACGTGGAGCGAACCCAAATGTCAAACGAATTTTGGTATATATACGAGTTTAAACAGCAGACTGTTCGTGCAGATCATTAATTTCATCGGAAATACGTTACTCTAATTGCGCGCATTGCAGCCTGGCAGTGCAATTAATCATAGACGAAAAATGAACGGTTGAAAGCCTTTCGCTAATGTATATTCTAAAGAGCTTTCCGCTATATTTTTTAATTATTTATATGAAATATTAACAAATCTGTTCAACTTTTAAATAAGCATCATAATTATAGGTAAACTGAAGTGTAGATATACATCATACGTTATATGTATATTGACAAAGGGTATAATTGTACCCGGAATCCTCCTCTCAAAGCCACTTTAATTGGTGTATCATTGCATTCTGAGTGCCAACTACCGAGGCTCGTTATACGTTGGGGTGTTAGTTCTAACACAATCTATTTCTATGAAGGCTCCAACTGGCAATCAGTAACGAAAGCCCGTATTACGTGGCACACGTTTTTTTTTCTCTATAATAACCATCATGGTTAAGACAATCAAATCGTTTGCATTAGATAATAAAAGAATAATCGGCCAGTGGATCTTCTTCTCTAAAATAAAAAAAAATAAAAACCCAATTACATCGTGTAGAAAATATGAATAAGACTCTCATCTGCAGAAATTGCGCATAGCGGAAGCGAAATGAGGAATGTCTTCCAGGTCGCGTGTGACCTCCATGTTCTTTTTTTATGTCAGCGCTGCGGTCGAAAGAGATCTTGCAGGGTCGTAAAAGACGAGCCAGTATGTGGTGCGGTCATCAGCGTCGCTGTGGTCGCGTCGTCGTCGATGTAGCGGAAAAAGTTCTGCATCCGGCCAAAAGGCTACTTTACTCCCGTGGTCCCATGATGTGGTCTTGGAAAATTGGCGAATACCGACGCCAAATATTCCTCGGTAAATTCGTGTCCTCTCTCCTCGAGTAACAAACATTATATAGTTATACTTGGTTCGTGTTTAGCAAAGGGTCAAACGTATATGGACGTCATTACACACCGATCGGAGAACCCATCCATTATACCTCCCTTGCCATGTATACACACGCGATTCTGCCAAGTAGGCGACTTCCTTAGCTCTAGCGTATTTATCTTTGCGCCGGGCTAAATTGGGCCTTTGTCGCGATTTAATCGAGCGTATAACCCATTCGACAACGAGCGAGCATCAGAGGGGGGAGGGGGGTGCGCCTTATCGCTTGCCACTGAATAGCGCGTGGTGCATTCGACAACTGCGAAACGACTCGGTGGCCCGGGCGATCTTTGACCCCTTCGCTATACGCTACATACGTATATTGTTGGCTGGTACTATTTAAGGGGTTGGTTTATTTTTGTCGACGTGGATGCATCTATTGAAGTATCGATTTGCTTTCATGAGCGTCGCGGTTAGTCGGAAAGCAAAGAAGTAAGAGTGATATTTAACGGTTTGCGGTGCGACTTTGAAAAGGCTTTGAAATCGCGCAACCATAAGTTATATAGTCTTTTCGTAAGAAGTTGGATTCTGAAAAGAGGATGGCAAACTAATTTTTAAATTCAATGTTTCTTCGTTGGCCATACATTTAATCATGATTCTTTCTTTCTCTGTTACAGGTAAGCTTCTGGAGTGTACTTTAACCTCTAGTTAACTATGTAAGTACTCCACTGCACTTACCTATCAAAAACTACTGCTTAGAATTTCAAACCACGCAATTTTTCAATAATAAAAGCAATTTATTCCTAAATAATGCCAAATACCCATAACCTTTCGACTTCTGAATGGCAATCTAATAAGCAAGAGGCTTTCTTGAACTATATATAAAGTGATAAACTCTCAAGCACACCATCCACGTACAATATAACATAAGCCTGTTCAGTGAGATATTTCATATCCCTGCGCTATGTCGACTAATCTCTATTATAGTTAAGGATACACCAACGCGGACAATTATACCGTATCTTTCTCGTACAACTGCGACAATACTAATTCCTTATACCACCCACCCCAGCTCTCCTAGATCTACCTAACAAATCATCAAAGCTTGTGACCACCATCCGGCTATACACACCCCATCTCCCGGTACCACCCTAATAAAGCTCTCGCTTGACAATCGCCGTGCGGCAATATCGCCAGCCGAGAAAAATGCTACCCCTATACAGCTCCAGAGAAAAACAGAGACAGATAGACAGGCGCGTGTGCAATTTGTCCCCGGGATTAGCGGGGTAGAGAGATGCAATGTCGCGGCTACGAAAATCCTTTGGCGATCTGTCAACCATGCGGTGTGAGTGACAGTGTGCTCGATTTCCTCTTCTGTATATTATACAAAGAGGGGAGATTTTGGGAACTGTAGTGGCCATTTTTATCAATAAATTAGTGTTTTTTCCGGGAAGATGGTTTAAGTATTACGGACGTGAGTTGGTTGTAATATTACCATGGCTTCTGAAGCGTTACAAATGATTCGACATTGTTAAACGCAATGCTAGTAATTCAAGATAGATGGATAATGTTCTCGTGATTGTATATATTCTTGTACAATCAGTAACATATTTAAAATACCATCGTGTTCTCTATTTAAAAATTATTTAAATACACATCAGTGCTTATTCATAGTATGTTAAACAATGAAAGACCTCCTACTTCTATTATGCGTCTGACTAACCAAACACATGCATTTACCTTCTACCAAGCATCAATTCTACCCCAACAAACACACATATGCGCATATTTTTCATCTACAAACGCGGCCTACCCCGTCCCTTCACTACTACATCATCGCAGAGACGTGCGCATTTACATTGCGCGCGCACCAAATGCCTTTTCCGATACACCTCTATTTTTCCTCGGGGATGTCGCGCGGTGTCATCATCGGGCGCATACACGTCCTGTATCGCTTGTTATGTTTATATTACACGTGCATGTGTGTCTGTACATACATCTACGTACGGCACACGTGTCACACCACGCTTTGATTTCGTAGAGTCGCGTCACGTTTTTTCGACACTACAGGAGAAATATGGTAGCACGACGGGAGGCGTATTTCCGCGCTTCTGTCGTTTCTCTGCCAGGTTTGTGTGTATGTATTGCTTTCTCAAAGGAGAAAGCTTGGTAACGGTGAAATTTTTCGACCCCCACATTTCGATGATTTTCGACATTCTTGAGCTCCCTGAGTCGAAATATGCGTTTTCTAAAAAATGTCTGTGTGTATGTGTGTGTGTGTGTGTGTGTGTGTGTGTGTGTGTTATGAATTTGTCAAGTTCAATTCTGTAGTTGATTAGATAATATTAAGTCGGTTAAAAAAAATAAAGAAAAATATGGAAAAATCAAAAATATTTTTTTTCGTCGCCGGGTTTAGATATCGGTTGAAT
>UXGD01006423.1:0-12533 GCA_900474315.1 Torymus auratus
CTGTATATAAATATTGTATCGATTATTGTCTTGAATATTGAGGCAAGGCAATACAATATCAAGATTAATCTTGCTATATCGTGCATTCCCCGGGGTGATCGTATTTATTTTGATTTCGTGGCTTTTGTTTGCAACTTTCGGTCATGACAATACATACTTGCATAAATGATTTAAATATTATAGAAAATTTTCTGATGGTTGGATAACAAAAGTAAGTTAGGTATAAAACATTAATTATTATTGATATAAGTTTAAATTCTATACTTTACTTTTTAAATATTCTACCTGGTCTACCACTTGTACAACGAATTAGCGCAACGATCGATTTCGTCAAAATACACTGATTTACTACATTATTTTATCCAAGTAAATGTATATTTAAAAAAAATGTTCATCATACTTCAAACCACCATATACCTCCGGCCCATATCTTACCCAAATTGACTTATATTTCACTCATTACGCGGCCCGTCCATTCCCACACACCGTGTTTTCCCACTCGGAGAATAGCCGGCGCGCGCAGCGCTCGCAAAGCACCTTCTCACCCTTCTCGACATATTGGATCCCGGTTCTCGGAACTTCCCGCGGCGACGAGACCCACTTCCAAAACAGCCATAAAACGCGAAATCCGCTCGCTCGCATTTCTGTCGGCCGGTCGGCGCGTAAAATGGGAAAACAACCACGAGCGTGTATATATAAACGAGCTTCTTCGGCGCTTATTAACGCAAATTCGGCGTCATCGTCTCTCTCTCTTGTGCGCGCGCGTGTGGCTTTGAAAAGAAAAGAAGAGAGAGAGAGAGAGGAATTCGCAGACCGGAAGATATTGCGCGAGAAATCACTTTTATAGATTTACTGCAAATTGAACGATCTATAATTTGCGGCCGAGCCGTGAGTGCACGAAGGGCGGCTTAACGCGCGTAACGAGCGCGGCGAGCGTTCCTTCATCATTAAGGTACGGTTACGCGCGCGCGCGATTCTTTCCGTTCTGCTTTTACAGCGTAAAAATGGTTTTACAAAGGCGAGAGAGGGCTGGAGTAAATAAGTTGTGCGTTTTTAAAGTGTAATTACTGGGATATTGATAGTTAATAATAAGAGGAGATTGTGTTCTGGCTCAGAACAATAGGTTCTAGAGGAGGCAATTTAGAGTCAGGGTTGTTATAGGTTTCAAGGGATTTTTATAGTTCTATTTAAATCAGTAATAAATAATTGTTAGCTCTACGAAGTCGTTATCCATTTTATTACAATATCTAATAGAAACAAATAATAGTTCAACGGTATTTTTCATATGTCTAGCTATCAAATATTTATGTTGAATTTTTTATAGAACGTATTTCAATTAAAGTTTCCTATTGATTAACCAATTTTTTAAAGAAAAAAATAATGATTTGTATCGACAGTATACCAAAAAATTAATATTTGATTCCCTCATTGATTCACTAGCCCCATAATTCATAAACTTTACATTCACATTCCCCCCATATTTTCCTCATCCGTCAGTATCAAACCCATAAAAACCTCCACAACTCCACACCCATCATTCCCAACCCATGCACCGGACTAATAAGCCATCCACAAAAATCAGGTCCGAATAAAGCTCGCCGCAGCGTTGCAGCGCGCACCTCATATACACCCGTCGTTTAGCTCTCCATCCAAACCGTGGCGACGACAACGTCGACTGGAAATGAAGAAACGCGCGAGCGCGCATCTCTCAGAGCCTGAGAACGAGAAAGGGAGAAAGGGAGAGAAGACCGCCGGTGGGGGCATTTATTTCGCGTGTAATTTGCTGGCATTAAACGTCAGCGCGACCTGATTTACCGCGAGGCGCGCAAGCATATATACGCGAGAGAGCGCAGACGAATCGCTACCGGGTCCGTGCAGCACGTACGCCCGAGCTGAGAGGTCATACACACGCGAGAGAGAGAGAGAGTATATATCCGTGGGTGCGAAAATCTCGGGAAGCTAATGATTTAGTGACAAACCTGCCGGCGGCCCGTAAATACCCTCGCGATACGAGGGGAGAAAGAATGCCGGCCCATTATGCGATTCATACCTATATATATATATATATATATGTGAAAGGACCTTCAGGTGTCGCTCGTTCGGTCGCTCACTTTACTCGCGCGCACGCGAGCTTTCGTGAAATATATAAATTCGCCGTGAGTCTCTCGCTCCCTCTCGCGATTACTTCTACTTTCGGCACTGACAAGAGTGTAAGTAAGTAAGTAAGTAAGTCCGAATGTGTGTCCCACGCTGCTGTTATACTGCTGCAGCCAATGCGTCGCGCAATTTCTCCTTGTCCGCTGGAATTTCAAGCACGCGCACAGATTTATTGCGCGCACGCCCCGCCGAAAATACATATTTCTCTCTCTCTCTCTCTCTCTCTCCCTCTCTCTCTCTCCCTCTCGGACATGTGTATATTTTTACGCGTTCGGGGGTACTTTCTCATTGCGATATTCTGCTGTATTTAACGTCGTTTTAAATCACCCTCCCCGGTTGCATTATCATTTCGTTGGCGCGCTGATTTACGCTCTCGCATTCCGCTTTTAATAACCCGACGATTTTTTGAGAAACTGCGCGCGTCTCGACGAATGAACACTTAACGTTTATAAAGCCCGTCGTCGGAATCAAGCTCCAGAGGGAGAGAGAGAGAGATTTCGGAGCTTTTTACATGCTTGTTATACACATTCTCTCTGGGTCCCTCCTCGAGATATAAATTACGAAATCAAAGATAACGAGAGAGAGAGATTGCGTAACGCTCTCTCTCTCTCTCACTCGTCGCGTTCTTCCTCGTGCTTTTTTTTTATCCCTCGCGCATATAAGAAACCTTTTACAAATCATCAGCCTGCGCTTCCGTGTATATTTTCTTCCTTTTGCCGTGGTACCGTGCGTGTATGCACACGCGGATCAAAAATTAGGGTACGTATACCTACATCCCAGTTGTGGACAAAAACGCGGCATCGGGCATAAAACGCTTGATTACTCGCGTCGTCCTCCTCGACGTTATAAAACGCGTACATATATACATATGTATATACATACGTGCACTACTCACTCACTACCTTGGGAGGGCTTTTTCGCTCGAGAGAGGAGGTGGGTTTCATTTGCGAGGAGGTTAATTAGCGGGCCATCTCGGCTGTCTTATTTGTAATTTATATACCCCGATAGCGGCTGTGCGTACACGTGTGTGTATGTGAGGAGAGGAAGGTGGATTGCGAGAGAGAAGAGAGAGAGGGAGAGAGAGAGAGAGGACACGTACGCGAACTCGCGCCGCAGGAAGCTTGGAGAAAGAGGAGAAGAAGACGACGTGCGCTTGTCGCCGAGTGAGGATGAATTTCGAGGAGAGATCGCAAGGTGCCGGAAACGAGTGATACTTATTGATGGCTGATCAAGGTGCCCTGGATGTTGGTTTATTGGGGGTGAGGAGAGAGGATGTGATAGAGTGGTTGCGGTGATACGTGTTTGGATATAGAAAGTTGTGCTGTCTGTGTACGTTTAACGTATAATTCTTTTAAATGAAATAAATTAGTTTTTAGACGCGATTTCATACTGTATGATATGCAGAAAGATTTGATGCATTTTTATTAAATATACACTGAAGTGTTTGTTATTTGAAAGTGTTGTTCTTTATTTTCCCCTTCTGCACGGCAAAAAATAAACAGTAAATCTTGCGGTTTTGCACAAGTTAAATCACCTGGATACATAAAAAGTAGAAACTACTTTGAAAAAAATAGTAGAATTCACTTTTTTTAAGTTTTAAAGTAAAACCTACTGTTTACTTGAAATGCGTATCAAAACCTAATGCCAATCTTACTTTACTAAAAAGTTAATTCTACTTTTTTTTAAAGCAGTTTCTACTGATTTTTATGGAAGTAAAATAAACTTGCTTTTATACAGTTAAATCAACTGTGCCAAATGTAGAACTTAGTGTTTTTTCCATGTAGTACTATTTTAGGTATTATTGTTAAATTATGTTGTACAACCTTAAGTATTTATACGTAAAAAGAGTTGTCGTCCAGATTTGTAAAATCATATATCTTTTTATTCTCGAATTTTCCGTCTGGATTAAACGCGCATTTATTTACATTTACGTATACAAGCATATTCATAATTGAATTACGGCGTGTAAGACGATTATACTAATTAAATTAAAAAATTAGAAAAAATGTTTCCAAACATCTCTCTGTTACGTGAATAAAACAACAAAACCCTTTCGACTTCGACTCAAGGTTAAAAAGCGCGTCAGAAATTAAAAAAAGCTACATTTAACGGAATTTCCTTGGAAAAGTAAATTGTACAAATCGTGGAATAAAAAAAGGGAGAAGAATAGCGTAAATGCAGTCTCGAATCGGTCATACCTTGAAATGCGGTTAGCCGTACCTTAATGGTTTCCCTCAGTATATAAGCAATGTGCTCTTCCCTCATTCTTTTGTCGGTCATCTGTAAGCCTCTGACGAGATCGATGACGGGGCCTCCATCGCACAACTGTAAAAAAAAAGAAGGCAAGTAAGTATAAATAGAGCAATTCGGTATATAAATTTAACTTGATGTGTGAATTGTCTTTTTAAAATTGTTGATTACAATTTGGAATTTGAATTGTTTGTAGTTTTTTTTTGTGTGTTGGTTTGTTTAAATATTCAATAAAAGTTCAAAGTTTTCTAAAAAATTACTTATATAGTATATTCATACTGCGCAAATATTTCTTCAATATGAAAAACTGAATTTTTCTAATTATTCATGTAGAATGAGTTCTCCGTACATAAAGACTAGGTATATTATAGTGAGTATTTTAGATATTTTAATGAAAAAAGCCTATATGTTATTATTATCTTAATGCTTAACAGATATAAGTTAATTAAATAGTGCTGCAGAAAATCTTTTTAGAAATGGATATTTAAATAAATAAAATAAATGGTTGCTGAGTGTTACTCTATTACAGGCGATCGATAATATCCATTACTGAATCTCAAAGCACCTTTTCGAAAACTTCTCACACGTATAATACCCAGATTTCCTCACACTTCTTCTATATCTCACACTACACTCGCACACATATCCCATCCAGCAACCATTATACAAACCTGCGGCGGCAAGCCTCAATTGAAACTGTCCTCGGCTCATTCCCTCCCGTGTCTCGCAATATAATGGCGCGCGTACGCGGAAGTAATCTGTGTCAAGCGATGAGATTAGAATTGAATCGCGTGCTCGCGATCCTTGGCGACGACGACGACGACTTGATTGCTCACGTGACCCGTCGTGTCTCTTTCTCTCACGCCGTTTTCAATTGCGCCCACGCGCTGCTCCCGCGGGTACGAGTATAATTTTGCCCCCGCTGGCGAGTATATTAATTATTCATTCCCGGCGCGCGCGCTGTGTGCGAAAGGAGAAAAGGCCTGTTAGCCCTTTTGGACGTGCGATATCGGGGATGATTTAATTACGCGTCTAGACGGATTTTGATGAACGGCGAACTTTTTCCCCTTGATTAATTATGTTTTTATGATCGATGTAAGGGGTTCATTCGAATGTTTACCAAAGAATTTTATCTATACATACATCAGGTATACCCGAGTATATCAAGCACACATTACAAATTGCAGCAAAAACACACGACAGCGCCGGCAATGAAATTCATTAACGTCGTGTCCATTACGGCCAATCAATATTATCTTCGTTTCAATAATGGAATGCGACAGAAAAATCGAGTCGACTGAAAGAAACGCGCGCCGCCGTAATATAACCGGTGGCTATATACCTACGTTTGTACACACCAGCTGTACAAAGTGTCGGCGCACGCCGCGAGCGCAAACTTGTCTCGCGAGAGAGAGAGAGGGAGCGAGAGCTCGTCTAACGCGAGGCTGCAGCGGCGAGAGAGCAAGCCAGGCAGAAAGATAACTTATAAAGTCGAACGTGCGCCGAGCGATAAATTAGTCGCGGAAATCGGTAGCAATTACAGGTGCTGATAGCGAAAGTCCCCGCCACTCGCTATACGTTCCCTCGCGGTATAAATTGTTGACTGGCCGTAGTACTACTGTTGACGGAAAAATAGAGTGCAGCGTGAGAGAGGGAGAGATGAAATTATCCTGTCGATTTATCAGAGCCCGTCACAGATATAGATTGAGATTTTGTAAACGCGAAACTGGTAGTGGCTTTATTGTCGCGCTTAGAATACATTATGCGCCACGGGTGAGTTGTCACCGGTAATTAAACAATTTCGCCTTATCGGGGGCTATTTGTGCACAGCGGGGTTAATTAAGGGAACGGCTGATTTATGAGTATCAGTGTTTTATCTGGTCGATTTTTTACGCTGCGGTAGCACATTATAATGATACGATTTAGATTAGCGTATCGATATAATGTATTTATTGACTTTTACATGTAGATATTTGCTTAGATAATTGGTAGCATTCCTTATGAAGCTATACATAAAGCATTCCAACCCATTACACTAAAATAACTCTCCTTTCCCAGCGTCTTCTAAACATTATATCCGACTCCTACACCCGAACTTCCAACAGCTTTCAGTAGCCAGCAATATACGCATAATGCCGCGTTTGTAAGTCAATTGACTATCGTGCGCTTGCGAGAGCGCGGGTTATACACGACAATGCGCCAGAGATTTATCGCCCGGCGATATTTCACATCGAGCGTTATTATATACATATACGAGCGCGCTAGCTCTTTGTCATTGAGCGTTGATGTGTGGCGCGCGTGATTTGTGTGATGAGATTTGCTGCCCCGCGTGTGCGTGAGTAACGATCGCGGGCAAGTGCTGTTTGTTGATTTAAAAATGCGGAGAAGGGGGGTTGCGTTGGGTTCGTTCTTTTGTACGGGGTTGGTTTTGATTTGTGGAGGGAATGCGTATACTCGAATATATTGGTGGTTTGATATTATTGTTATTGGAGGTGAATAGTGTGCGATCACTATGATTCTATTACAGTTTATTTTATCTCCTGTTTGCTATTGATGTCAACTTAGCTGTCTTTGAATCGCGAGAAGTGATTATTACATTAATGAAATAATTAAATATTAAACACTTGTTTATAAAACTTAACGGCGATGAATATCTTCTTCTCACATTTTTTTTCCAGAAACTATTGTGTTAATGAATCAAACTGTTAGAACGATTCCGCGCGGTAAGAAGTCGGAAAATAAATAACCCGGGGAATTCTTCGGCTCACGGCGTGTATGGTATTCGCCGGCTGGAAAGCCCATGCGCCGTAAATAATTTTATAGTATTGCTGCTGGCGTGTTTACTATCGCGGCATTTACGCGGCGTATATATCTATACACGGCTGTATAAACTTGATTGTGAGCTATTTGATCGTATAAAAGCAATACGCAAAAACAATGACAGCCATAAGGCGCATTTCACATAAGAATAATTCAATTAAGGTATATCCGTGTATAATTTAGGGCTACACGAGAGCAAGACAATACGATATTTCTGTACTTGTATTGTCTCGCTCTTGTAAATTCTTGAAAATTTCTCGCTTGTCTTGGTCTTTTCAGTCGATATATGAAAAGTATGATCGTCTTGTCTTGAAAAAAAGAGAGTTTCGTAGATGTGCAACAGCAAGCAAGTCGATTGTTTAAAAAATTCTTAAACTTCACAGGTTCACGTAGAAGTGGAAGGCACACAGACGTAAGGAATAGTAAGTTTTTTTAAATAATTGACTCGTTCACTGTCGCACATCTGTGTAGATCCCTTTTTTGCAAGGACCTCGCGCACCCCCGGGTATTTGGGTTTCAGACCTTTCATTTCCTTAAATTTAAGAAACTTTAAAGTTACAAATGTTACTGAATTTTCAGAATAAATTAACTGAACGTAATTTAATTTACAAATTTACTTGGGTAACCGTGGGAGTTACTGTGTGGTTAACATAACCTCTTAAATGTTAAGTCGAGTAAAATTGTACAACGAACATTGTGTTGAACATTAAACTCATTTTATTAATTTTAATGTACATCTTGATCCATTAAAACATAAATTTTTGCTCAAGATTAACAATAAGCGTTCAAATATCAATACGAACTTTGGATGATCCATGCGGCAATTACTGACATCCCATAAGAACATGGCTTTTAATTACGGTGCCTCGGTTACCACGCTCTATGTTAAAGGATAGGGCAAAATAATTGGGAAGGGCACAGTAACCTCTAAGTCTATCCTAGGTTTAATACGAAAACAATAAAATTTCGACACAAGTAGAATTAATAAATTTGGTTGGTTGCGGGCATACTCCCTTACCGCGTCGTCTGCATCTGTACGCAACCGTATGTGCATATGTGGCCCGGGCCACTTGTCTCCCATAATATTGATATTGTATCGAAAATTGTGCTCCTAAAAAAATTTTTTGCCAGTTTTGTGACACAAAAAGTGTGATGGTTTGGCGGATTTCCTCATCTACAGGTTGTAACGGTTATTTCTGTATGGTTAAATAATTTGAAAATTTAATAATGGTTCAGGATCGGGGGAGAAACTGCTTTTTCTTATGGTTTGCGGAAGTGCGAGAAAGAAGGCTGAAATAACTCTTTAGTGAAAAAAAAATAGAAGTTAATTCCGTTTTATTGCTTGGAATTGTCTTGGCATATAATGTATTTCGCAGGTATGGGGTATAAGGACACTCCGCAAAGCAGACTGATCACGCATCGAGCGCAATCAATCAAACGCTTTAGCTAGTATCTTTTCACCATATCTCATGCGCAATATATAGGCGCCGCGCATCATATCGATATCACACCTTATTATTCCCCGCTCTCCGCGCAGGGAAGTTCTCTATTAACGACTCTATTACTCAAACTTAATAATTAAATAAACGAAAAAATTCATTGGCATTAGTTAAAATAATAATCTACTAATTAATAAATAACTATATTCGCAAAATTAACTGTTTAACTAACTAACTAACTAGAGGAAGTATAATTTATTAATAAGGGGAATACGCAATAAATTGGAAAATGTTACTGTAAATTCATCAATATAATAGCAAAAAAAGTGTCTCTAATTTCATGCCAAAATTAGGACCGTTACAAGGTGATCAAAGTTGTTGCAGTTTTCTTATCGGATTCTTTTGTTTCTATGTATAATGTGGAAAAACCTAACTATAAATATCCGCTGGATATTTATCGAGTGTCGAGTGGATCCATCGATATTTATTACAGGCCAACATAATCATTCACGTTCTGTACAATAATATCTTAACTCTCCTCGCCAACCATTTTCCTCTGAAATTTTCTTTCCATTAAAAAATCGGCACGAAACCACATCCATAACGGTACGTCATCCCTCCGAATAAAATCCGCATCCCACCGATTGATAATCCCGGGCAATTAATAACCGCGGCCTCTGCTCTCGCTGCGTTCCTTCTCTCTCCTCGAGATAAGTAATAATATTTTGGCGCACACCGCGGAGGTCCGCCCGTAAATTAGGCCGGCCTCTGACCAAGGGCTGCTTCACCTGTGCTCTCTCTCTCACTCGCATACGCGCGTACAACGAGTTTAATGATTGTTTAATGGCCGCGCGCGCCGTAAATTATCCGCGCATTCGAGCGTCTCAAATGCTTGAAATTGCCTCCGGGCGTGCTCGATTCGCGAGCGCGACGGTGGGTGGATTGGTACGCGCTTGCTCGCTCGCTCGCGCGGGAGCGCACATGAGTTACGACGGACCGCGCAAGTGCGTTTACGGCTATTTTCGCTCGTCGATAGGTAAGAAAGAGAGAGAGGGGTTTTCGAGAGAGAGGCCGACGATAACGATAAATCCGAGACGCGGAACGGCGAGAGGTGGTTTTGTCGCTTGCCCGCTCTCGCTCGCTGCCGTTAACGTCGAGAGCTGCGTTTATTGCACTCGCGGATATGTGTGCTGGCTTTTGTTTGGTGTGTGGGAACGCGAGGCTCGATGATGGATATGTGTGTGTTTTTTTGGGAAAAGAGGGAGAGTGAGTTACTTGCCTCCATGACGAACCAGATCTGGTCGTATTCCGTCTTCTTGCCGGAGCGTCGCCTGTAGACGCCGTAGAATGCCGGCAGGTTCGGGTGGGAGGAGAAGTCGCGAAGGACGCGGTACTCCTCGACGATGAGCGGCTGGGTTTCCGGCGTGAGCTTCTGGATTTTCACCGCAACTTTCCTGCCTGAAACGTTCGACAAAATTGTTATGGTTCCATTGGTACTTTTTTTTTGTTAGACCGCGCTGAAATGGTTTCGCGATTTTTTCTATGTCATGTCATAAGAGTGAATAGTGAAATTTTTTCTTTCGCACAATGTCGCCTATATATTATATAGCTACAATTCAACGTAAAGATTTGGACACTTTCTATAAAGAATATTAACAAATTATATCAGCTCTCGATCTACGATAAATCAAGTTTCCTAAAGGTTATAAATCTCAATTACTAGACTATACTCACTGGCTTCCTCGTCGATGGCCTCGTACACATCTCCGCACACTCCGCTACCGATCTTGTCCTTGAGCTGGTACCGCTGACCCGGATCTTGGATGCTATCCAGCCGCTGGAGTTTCTCACCACTTCCGCCACCGCCTCCGCCGCCTCCACCTCGATCGCGGTCCCGGTCTCGGTCACCACCACCACCACCACCACCCCTACCGCGGCTACGCTCACGTCTCTCGTACTCGTAGTCTTCGTCCTCCTCCTCTTCGTCGCGGCCGCGGCGGCCCCCGCTGCTCCTCGAGTAACTCATCCCGCCCGCTCCGTCGGGCTACCTGTCGGCAATCAAGAAGAAGGTGATGAATTTTCTTTACTTTTGGTCATCTGCGTAGCAGTTTCGCATTTTTTCTATATCGTTTAGATTATTATGTGTTTTTTGTAAAGCCTCTTACGTAAAGGAACGTTGATTTATAATTATAGGATATTAATTTTTATGCTAATCTTTTGGATTAACTGTCTTATAATGAAATCTGACTTTTACGGTCTTTTTCATAAATATTTATGGTATTCGTCAAATTTATGGTCGTGATAAAATGTAGCAATGGCATTGTTTTAAATATATCTAGCGATTAATATTTATGATAACTTCATAGGTATATATACCGACTCTTATATCATTAAAAAAAAAGATTTTACATGAAAAAATATAATTTATCACTAGATCATGAATAAAGTAATATAATTAGTTTAACACCGCGACTCGCATTAACAATTCTTAATAGCACGTCGTTTCTCCAGCGCCAGCAACAACGACGATGACATAACAAAAATAAAGGAAAAAGCTCGTTAAACCCATCGGCGCTCGCCTCATCAACGATGCTTAAGCGCGTGAGATATTCCGCCGCGAATCTTAATAGAACGAAATAATTAGATTTTTACGCCGGCACTTGTTTTGCGTTTGAGGTCGAGGAGTTTCTTTATCCGTTCGAATGGAGACGCGAGAGCAGCACGAGAGATGAAGACGCGCGCGCGAGTGGAGAGTGCTTTCGGCTCGATATGGCTCAAAGCCCAAGTGCTAATTAGCTTTTGCATTAATAGCTAATTAGGTACACACGGCGAATAAGCCACTCGAGTGAGCGCGCACCGCGCTGTGCTCGGGGACACGGCTATAATGAATTATAGATGCACACATACTGGATTCACGTGCGCGCGCTCACTTTAACACGCGAGAGGAAGAGGCAAGGAAATTATCATGTTGCCGTGGAATATTGATTTTTTGAGAAAATTAAAAATCTGGTGTTTATCATAATTTCAGCTGGATGTGGTGAAACGCGTTTAAAGGGATTTTGACTTTGGTGTAAGAGGCTTGGACGATGACTGAATATGAAAATTTTTGTTGACAGATTGAATTATGAATAACTTTTTCGTTCTCTAAAGATTACCTCCCAATACCTCTATTTTCAATTCAATCATATGCACAGCCGACAACTTGTCATCACGTTGCCGCGATCTTCGTATATTATTAACTCACTTATAATTAGCCTTCCCGAGTCGTTATACAAAATATACGATTTATCTCTCACAGGAAGTTCCTTGGCGTTCAATTACCCCTCGAACCTCTTCGCCCATAACCCAATCGCTCTACTCTACAAAAACAACTCCAACCCGTCACCTATATATAAAACGAACTTTACATTACCCTTGCAATCTATCCACTCCCGCGCCTCAACTATATCGTTCTATTCCACCGCAACCAAACTGCACACGAGAACTCTCTCGGTGCAGCAGCTATTCGGCGCATGCATGCATGCCACTTGTGGGGCTTTGCAGCCGCCGCCGCCGCCGTCGCGGCTACTAATGTACACATGTACATATCCCGTTTATCGGATCTCCGGAATTGCATAAGCGCATTTCGCGAATACGAATATATATACGTGTGCATCCCCGAGAGAGCCCACGAGGTCGGATCGTGCGCGTCCCTGTGAGCCTTTATATATACACATAGAGAAAAAGAGAGAGAGGGAGATAGAGAGAGAGATATAGAGGCAGAGAGAGAGAGAGAGAGAGAGAGAGAGTGAGAGAGAGAGAGAGAGAGTGAGAGAGAGAGAACTTAAAAATATGCGCGCACACGTGTAGACGCGCCCCGATCGATCG
>UXGD01006424.1:0-12531 GCA_900474315.1 Torymus auratus
GTATTTATTTCATCGACATCGAAGTTTTTCCGTTTTCTCAACTTTATTAACAATTTCGTGGTTGTTAGAAATTTTTTTAATTTTTTGGACAAAGCATACCTAGTTGGAAATTCAATTGTGAACAACTTTTATTCCTGCACTTTTTTGTAAATTCAATATTAACCGAGTGATTAGAGAAAAAGTGAAGAAAACACGTTTTTATTTTATATTATTATGCAATAAAATAAAAGCTCCCAGCCTAGTTCGTATTAGAGACTTGTAAGTCTCAAAGAGTATACTATTATCTACCATTTAAGATAAAATTGCCTGTGTGGCATCAACATCCAAAAACCCCATTTTTACTGCTCTCTCGCCCCGACATAGCTTCAATACGAAAGCATCTTTCACGATGAAACTTTACAGGTAGAAATTAACTAATTAAGTACCTCATGCGCGATATCTCCGTATATAAAAAATTATAAGGGAAATATGACAAAAAAAAGTAGAGTTAGAATGCCATTCCGATGTATATAGGATACGTTGACGCCCCGCTTACTCGTCAGTCACTTCGTTCCTTACACTCGCCAAGCAGGGCGCTTCCGCGCTCTTTGATACTAAAATACATCTACAGCATGCACTACTAAAGAAACAATTTCTAAACATATTTGAAAAAAGGCAATGTGTAACTCATTAGGTCGAAACACCATAAGTGTAAGAGCACGTTGGGGCAGCGGTATAAAACCGCGTGACTTCAGGCTCTGCAGGCTTGGGTTCGATTCCTCGTTGCAGCAATTTTTTTTAAGTTCTAAAATTAATTCATAATTTAATAATAGAACTGTATTAATTACGACAAAAAATAATATCAGTAAAGTAGGATGGGACAAAAATTTTTTCTTCATTATGAATTTTCACTTTACTTCTAGTGTAGTAAAATTTAATAAGTAATATTGCAAAATTCATTTCGGGTTCATCCCTCTGTTTCCATACAGTATAGTATCTTTTGGCAGAAGGGCCATTGGCCAAAAAGCCTTTAGAGTGCCACTTTTATAGAAAAAAGAGTGGTATAAAACAGTGTTCGATACATCTCATAAAAATGAAACTAACACTGGTACAAGAACCATTTTTATGACTTTAGATCGAAAAGTACTATTGATTTGCATAATAGCTGATTATTTTGAATTGAACTTACGAATTTTCCTTTTCATAAATTTAACAAATAATATAGTGAATTTATACTTTTTTTACAGAAATTGTAAAGGAAATCATTGAAAATAGAGCTAAAATGTACTGCAAAGTGGGCACAGAATGCGATGCATCGAGGCAATCTAGAGATGGATATCATGAAGATGTTTGGAAAAAAATAATGGAAATGGATCAATCCTTCATTGAAAATAAAAATTACACTGAAAATGACCAAGATACATAACACCGTACTATATTGGTAAAAAATATTGTTTTTCAAAGTTTCACAAGCTAATTGTGTACCATGTTTTCAAACGAAACTTTAGTCAAATTTCTTTAAAATACTCATTTTATTGTACTCAAAACATATCTTTCTCGAATTTTTGTAAATATAATAAAAATATAAAAATATTGCATAAAAATTTGTAAAATCTTGTCAAATAATACTAGCATGCCACGTAGCGGAATAGCTTGTACTATAGGTGGATAGAACTCGGAATTCAAACTGAAGTGTCCTGGCAGAAATAACAAATTTATTTTTTTACTTCTGCCAGGTAAAAATGATTTGTATATTCTTATATATACTTATATATGTTTATATATCCTCATATAGAACTGTATATAAATATATATGAATTATGTCACTATGTAATTATGTATAAATAAGTAAGGTTGTAGATATTTATATACAATTACATACAATTATATAAAAGAAAATGCATTTTTCTCCAACACCACGCATAACCATGAATGGTCATATACGACTGAATATAATTTTACATGGGTCTAAGCAACTACACATAATCGTAGATAAAATTCATGATTATGCATGGTGATATATGTTCATGTATAATGCTGTACAATTTTATACATAAATATACAATTATATGAATAATACAATCACTAAAAATTTATATGACAATACGAAATCACATAAAGTTATACATAATTGTATATAAACATATATATCCATACATATTTTTATACAGAGACATAAGTCATATATATTTATAGATAGTTCTACTTGAGGATATATATAATCATATATAACTATATACAAATCATTTTAACACGGGAATTTCTGTACGTTATTGTATGTTTGTGTACAACTATGTATGCCTTTGTGCATTTCTGTATATTTTTGTATATTTCTGTACATTACTGTGTATTTTGTCTGTTTTTCGGACAAAAATACAAAAATATACAGAAATTTATATACAGCTACAAATGAAATTGTAGCCGAAAATTGTCCATTTTATGTACATTTTGGCGTTTAAAATCATTCTTGTAAGTCCAAATCATAAGGTGTTGATTTTACATGAAAATGTTAAATAGGAAAAAGTTTTGTTTTAATATTATCTACAACTTTCTCAGTTAACATTTTTGTGTAAAATTAAATACTGTCAAGTTATTGCCGAAAATCGTCCATTTTTTACCTTATTTGCCGTTTTTTCGCCGTTATCTTGGCAAATATTGCTCGTAGCAAAAAAATGTTTAATAGGAAAAAGGTGTATTTTAATTATTTTTAGCAAATAGGCCTGTAGATATTAGCTTAAAATTAATTTTTCTAGACATTATGCTTAAAAATCGATTTTTGAAATATTTCTTTGTGCTCGCATTTTTTCAATTTTTCATCGATCTATCTCAATTTGGAACACGCAATTAGGTATAATTAGAGGAGTATGCGGACGTACAGACATACATCTTAGAAAATGCTTAAAACGCACTCGCTCTGAGTGGAAAATGGTTTTTACACATCAAATTTTCATTATTTGAATTCTGACAATTTTATCGTTGGGGAAATTATAAGGTTCTCCCGAGCAACGGTCGTGTCTAATAAAAAAAACACAAGAAATTTCAAAGTTTAGTTAGGTTTAATTTTCGTTAAATTATTTCCTATCGAGGCTAAAAAATACGACGATACATTGGATTTCATAGCACACTGAGAAAAAACATACTTTCCACAAATTTGGCGTTTTAACTGTTAATAAATGAGGATTTCAATATACCCATTATTACTGAACAGTTAAGGGGGCCAGATGAGGTTGAAGCTTGAAAATTGAAAAACCATGAACTAAAATTGAAGGCAATATTATAGACTTTTTCCCAAAAATAGACAATATAAATAACTCTTATGTTTCCAGAAGTACCAAATTTTCCAGATAGCTGAAATGATCGTATGAGTATGTGCCCAACGTGCTTTACCGTACACGCTGTAATCAAATCTTCTCAGGATGCATTTTTCATGCGAAGTTCTTTTCCTCATTTTTTATGTTTTCACAGATGTGCCAGAAATTTTTCCGAAAAAAAATTTCTCATTTTGT
The DNA here is from genome assembly GCA_900474315.1 of Torymus auratus. Lineage (NCBI taxonomy): Eukaryota > Metazoa > Arthropoda > Insecta > Hymenoptera > Torymidae > Torymus > Torymus auratus. The sequence continues at coordinate 3,486 of UXGD01006424.1, forward strand.
AAACATTGAATTTATAGTCAATTATCACATTTTCATATTTTTTTTTTAAATTTTTGGCATAAATGATTTTATTCCAGTTCTTACTCACTTTTTCCAAAGTCCGCCTGGCTTATTTAATGCCAAGTATGAAATAATTAAATGTATATGAATTTTTTCAAACCAATCCGTTGAAAACTATTTTCAAAGTCTTGCGGAAAGAGTTCAAAACCTGAAAAATCAATAATGGAGAAAAAACCGTTGCCAATTTATTGGCCCGTAGCTTCCTCAAACTTAATTTGCAAAAAAAATTATAATTTTTGCAACAATTTATGACATAATTATAATTAAATTCATTTATCAAGATTCAAAAGTATTTGTTTTTAAATTTATTTATTTATTTAGTTAGACCAATCGGCAAGAATGCCCTAGATTTAACATAATATATACATATATAACATATGACATACAATATACTAGCTACAATTCAACGCACTTCGCGCATATTATTTATCTATTGTTTTTGAGATTATGAACATGATCAAGTTATTTACAAATTAAAAGTTTGTTAGAGTTTAAATTCTACGATAATAATGTAAGTTTGATAAATAAAATAATGAAATTATTCTTATACTATTTTAATTATTCAGCAGTTTTGGACGATTAAACTCAAGAATTCAATCTTTAAAATTCAGACATTATATTTTGTCGCCTATACTATATAGACCAATCAAATGAGTCTACAACAACCAATCAAAACAGTCTTATTGTGATGACAGATTTCATTCATCACTTTTTTAAGAGAAGATTATTTGTAAACTGCGATTATACATCGTATACGCCTATTAACAAATATGAACAAAATATCTAAGTAATAGTAGTACATCGTTTAAATCCACGTAATCTGCGTAGTTTTCATAAAAGTTGCGTAGCTTTAACACAAAACGTATATTTGGCTGATACACAGTTTATAAATATCAATATTAACACAGGATTGTTTGTAAAGATGCTATCACATAATTATATCTACATAAAGACTTTTTAATTTTTCATAATTTGTCAAGTTTTACAATTGGATTGAACCAATTTTTGTCCTCACACGAAAATTAATATCAATTCCCATGTACTTTAGTAGCTCTACCGACTGTTCGAGCACAATCGAAAATTCAACACCCGTACGCTGAGAGTAACTCTGCCGCAATCCAACACTTCACACGCGCGGTAGACATGCGCCACAATCCTACCCAGAACAATCTAATAAAACGCGACTCGGCCACGAGTGCGCCCGCCGTGTAATCGAGGGAAACTACCGGCGGAGAGAAACTTCGCCGTCGCCGTCCTCGACGCGTCACACATCATCCACAGCGTCCGCGCGAATTATCGAACTGCCTGGCAGAGGGTCGTCCGTTCGTTTGATGGCGCAAAGAGGTATAGATGCAGAGAGTGCGCTTGCCCTCGAAATATTGCGGTCCTTTGTGCCAGTCGTGATTTACCACCGACGACTGATTGTATGAAAGAGCGAGATGTGTCATTCATGTGTCATAACGCAATCTTATCAATTATTTCGTTATTCGAGAAAAATTTTGCATCTGCCTATTAATTAGCTAACAAACTACTTAAAACTTTTACTTTTTCAAAGATTTCTCAGTGTAATGAGCTCATAAATTACGATGTGTTCGTTGAGTCAATAGTGGGAACCTCTACAAAGCCGCCTTCGCGACAGTTGTAGTCCCGAAAGCCGAGATAACAGAGCTCAAGCTTCGACATTACAATAGTACGCTTGACGCGACATATCCATAAGCAACGCGCTGTCGACGGAAACTTTGCCACTATAGCACACCTATTTGGACGATAAATCAAATCTCACTGGCGATCCGCATCCCCTGTGCCCCATATCAGAACGCGGAGAGATGAACTAGCTTGCGGCGCGCGACGTGTGATCGGAGGCACCGGTGCGAGATGGTTTCCGCGCGCGCACGCGCGTATAATGGACCGCGAGTTGGCCACTTTGTCCAGCTATACCTTTTCCTCTTCTCGCTCTCTCTCTCTTTCTCTATCACTCGGCCTTTGTACCTTAATGATCTCGGCGATGCGCGCTAGTAGGGCTTACTTTGATCTGTTCCACGGCGGACTTCAAAGCCGCCGAGGGGAGACTCCGAGTCGCTTTTCTTTTTTCCGAAGGGATGCGACGCGTCGATTAGAGAGCGCTTTTTACACGACGACGCGCGCGCGGGGACTTCGTATACGTGGCCGCATCTTTTTTCGGGCGAGACTCGTAGGCGGCATGCCAGATAATGAGAATGGCGACGAAAGGCGGACACGAGGCGACAATAGAGCTTTTAGGCTACTTTTTGTATCTGGCATACCGAGCATTAATTCGATTTCCGAGCTTTTCAAGCTGTGCAGTGCCTTGTGGGGTGCTATTTGTCATTACAGTTATGCAGGAGTTTAAACACGTACTTGAGAATCGTTATTTTTTAGAGCAAGTAGATTATTACAATTTTTTTCAAATATTTAACTATTGATTCAATACCTATATCTTTATGAAATATTATTTACCTCTCATACTCGTAAAAGTCAAAGAATCATAATAGTTTTTTCTCATAACAGTTCTTAACTAGTTATTTGTTTGTTTGTTTGTTTTTTTTGTTAAATATCAATCGATTTTGAAATAACAAAAAAAAAAAAAAAAAACGTGAAAATGGAAAAACAAGTGAGAAATTGAAGGGTGTAAATTTAATTCACTTAAACCAATCAACCATAAAAATGATCCTATTGCAATCTTCCAAGCAATACGGTGTGACTTTCAAAATTATTATGCATTTTACTTGCCATTTTAGCGTTCTAAATGTGTAACGTACAAAAAACTTATCTCTAAATATAGTTGGAAGTAGAATATATCGAAATTAGTCAGACATGCTGTATTATTTCTCTTATAAAAGCTAATAAATAATAAATAAACTGATAAAAAGCCAATAATATTTTGAATTTTTAAAACATCTCTTACAAATAATTATTCAATGAAATTTTTTTTATAAATATCTTTAATTATCGTATATTTAATATCTATATAGAAATCCGATAACTCAATATGAATTACAGCGTCGACCACAGAATTTAATTGAATAACAATAAATCGCCTATATCGTATCGTACATTGAGTTCAAAGTTGTAATCTAATAATATCGACGCAGTCATAATCGTATAATACGCACATAACGTCGCATGTAATACGTGTCTCATCAAAGAAACGTTCCAGTCACAATTCCATATAAGGCTTCAGCTCTCCTAAATCGCACATATCAGTATTCAAGTGCCAACTACATACTATACAAACGTTGATGCAGTGTTGATAAAAGCTTATGGTCTGCGAGTATATATGTATACCAAAAGCACTTTGCATGCGAGTAAAATCTCTCAAAAACAGGCGAAGGCCATATATGTTTCAGGGCACAGAGAAATCGTGCATTGAGTATGTATTTCATTCATACATAAATGCTAACTGCACTCGCATGCAGTATTGACGTAGGTTACAATCCACGAAACTGACCTTTTTTGAAATATTTTAAAATTTCCTTAAAGATTGAAACGGTGGATTTAAAAGAAAAATGAATTATAAATCACATTGCGTTTTATTATAATTGTTCAATTTTTTTATCACAAATAGCTCAATTTTAATAATTTAAAGCGTTGTAAAACAATGTTATGACAACTATATATATAAAATCATTAGAAAGTCAATTGAATCTAGATAAAATTATTTGTTAATAGATATTTGCGAAAATTCATCTAAAAAAGCAAACATATGTCAAAAATTCATATCGCAATTATAAATTATAAGCCTCGCGATTTCACGCGGTGCAGCTCATATATATTTACAAACAGACAACACACGCGAAGGAAGAAAGACAAAGAGGGCGGAAGAGAGGAAACAGCCAAGCGAAATGGTTAGCCGGTTCAAATATACACTTACACACAGCTACGGATACACGTACGCACACATGCGCCCTTACAGGGCGGCGGGCGCCCACGTTTATATAAGTGTACACACAGTAGGAGAAACTGGCAAGCTAAGTGCGGCTGCTCGGCCTGCATAATCCCACGTCCAGATCAAAGCCAAGTTTTCCCCGTATATAACGTATTCTCTATGAATAAAGCTGTCAGTTCGCCGCGTAACTCGGATATATACGGATGAATTTAATATAACGGGACACCCGCGTCGGCCCAGCCGCGCTGCTGATGTTGGTCAGATATAAACAAAAATTTCGAGGCTTTCATCGTCCAGCGGCTTGGCTGCCCGCGCGGTACGCGCGCGTGCGTTCGTAATTTTAAAGGGTTTTGGCGCGCTGAAAGCTGCTTCATAATTAGCTATTGTTATTTTCGTCAGTTGAAAATCTACATTTGCGTATAGAATTAATTTTTAGATTATGTTTTTAAATATGTATATTTCAACCATAGCTTGTTGTAAACATATTTCTAACTTTCCAAATAATTTTATGTAAAGCCCGACATTTTCCGTAAAATCATTAGACAAGTTTCATCTCAAAACTTGTTTTATTTTAAATTGTGTGAATGGAACATTCACAATACGAAATCAAATTGAGCATTTTACACTAAAGTTCTTCATTAGTCGGACACAAAAGTGATTCTTCATAAAATGTTGGAAATACAGAAAACGAGTTTATCGTTTGTAAACTATTTTTCTTAAATTTCCACGAACAATTTTTCATCGTCTGCATTTTTATGTAACTTTCCTCCAAAAACTGACAGAATATTTCTCTCTCAATTACGCAACAATTTCGATTTTGCGAAAACGAAATCAGACAACGCAGTAAATTCTGGAAACGCGACTTTCGCACGAGGCACAAAAGACGGCATCTCGCGTCAAAGGGAAATTCAATCTCGGCGCTCGTGACTCTTTCCGTAATTGTCGCACGAGAGCGCGCGTGTAAACGTCCTCCGTTGTGGCCGGGTCGGGACAATGGGGCGGTGATGCTCTCTCTCTCTCCCTCTCTCTCTATAAGCGGCGCGCTCGGCCGAGCGGGGCTAATTACATCGTCCTCGCGCACATTTGTATCTATTAGCGCGATGCGCCAACAATAAGGCCCCGGGGCTTCTTAGACTGCTTGCCGTCTCCCTTCCGCGCGAGTATTAATCACATGCATGCTCCGGAAAATGAAAATTTCCCGCTCAAAGCGCAAGCGGCTAGTTAGCTTTATTCCTAAAGTGCTGTTTAGCGTAAATAGAAGATTATCTTTTTTATATCTCAAAATCATTAAATAAAATTTTGCGTGATATCTTCAGTAGTAATTAATTTAATTATGTGAATATAGCAAAGATAAACACAGCACAGTTCTTTGTAATAAATGCAAAACTTTCTTGAATCTATTATCCTATTACTTCTAATAAAATGGAGTCATTTTGAAATGTAATATCTCAAGTTGCCAGAGTTTAATCGATTCGCCTGATTTTTATTTGGATAGCCCACGATTAATCGTGATCATTCATCAGTGATACTTGGAAATAAAGATAGCACAACAATATGTAACATAGAAAATCTGATAAAATGTGTTTTATTTTAGAAGCTTTGGTTTCTACATATAACATTTAAATTTTATAATATTTTGTAATTTTATATTTCTTTAACTTGAATGAAAACAATGAGACCTGAACTATAAATTATTCTATTACTAGCGAATAATTTAAGTAGACGAGAGAGAAATCAAGTACAAAATGTCTAAGCGCATTTCGTCGTATTACGCATTAGGAAAATGCTAATGTTTCCTCGACACGCGATCAGATTCAACCTTTAAGCTTCTTCGAGCGATCGAAAGTTGGCTTCCGCGTCGACGTCTATCTGTTACAATCTTGATTATGATAATTTTTTTTACTCCTTGGTTTTATAACTATAATTTATCATTAAACTCATTATTTGATGCATATTTCATAAATAAAGAAGCAAATAAGGATGAGTTGTCTTTTTATATAAAGAAGTAGAAAGTGAATTTTGGTACTTGGATTCTTATTTAAAAAAGATAACTTACAAAGATCCACATGAACATTACATACTAGCTTTCACTAAGAACTCAAATGCCTCATATTTATAGATTAGCACGCTGCATGAGTGTCCGTAACCTAGATCTGTAAAAACGTTAGTTTGAAACCAGGTTATGTTACGAAGATAAAATATTTACGGTGCAAAACTTTTACTGAAATTTGTCAAAATTAGAACAACGAAGAAAGATTTTTCAGCTCTATTCTACTCTGTTGTACACTCGACGGACATATTAATTCGTTTCTCCCTAGTTCCATTTTTTTCAAGTGTAATCGGGGCGAATGCGAGGTTGGGTTAGTTTATTGCGTGAGAACGTCTAAGTTTTCATGTAATAACCTAACGTAACCTCGCCTTCGCCTCGATAACACTTGACAAAAATGGAACTAGGGAGAAACGAATTAATACTCGTCGAGTGTACCAATAAGGCACAATAACTGAAATAATTCATAAAAGCTATTCCTGCTATTGTCTACAATCCAAGCTTATATTTATAAATATTTCGAAATTCAATCTATGCAAGTTAAGGAACTAATAAAAACTTTGGAATAATTGGGAAAATCTTAACTTAAATCTTGCATATAAGTATTTCAAACTTTAAGTACATTATTAAATACTGTAGAGGTTCTGTTTACTTTCTAAAGTTATTTTCAATTGAGTTGAAGTAAAGAGAAAATTAATTTAATACTTGAAAATTCCATTAACCTGATTTTCATCACTATCATTACAAAGCGTACAAGAACGTTGAGGATCGTCAGCCCTAGAGTATTAAATTTTGCGGTCCTACCGATCTCAGAAGCTATCTACTTTTAATAGCTTGTTTCCAAGTTTAGCAAGAGAATAAATACATTGGATACCGGAGCACTAGTTTCGCTAGTTAATAGAATTTGAAATACAAATTAATTAAGCAATTTCTATGAGTCTATTTAAAATTATTATTTTTTTATATACTGTTTCCATGCAAAAAAGAAAATTATAAATTTTCAAATATAAAATATTTTTTTTATAAAACTCTTTTTCATTTTAATAATTGTATACTTCGATAATATATTAGTAAATGTTTTTTTTTAAATATTGTTATTCGTATTTCTTCCAATAAACTTTGCTATCTTTATTGTACCGTATCTGGAAAACTTATTTTCGTAAGTCAGAGATAATTTTATGCTGGGACTGTCCGTTATGCTATTTAAGAAAAAAGATCCATCCCGAGGAGCGCACGAGTGGTCTAAATAAGAAAAAGAAGCAGAGGTAGAAAACAAGAGAATTGTCTTGCGCGTGAAGAATAAATATTTCTTACGCCTCTCTTCTCGCTCTCGCGCACTCACTCAGTCATTTTCTCTCGCATGCTCCTTTTTCCTAGGGATTCTTCTCGCGAAAATTCACAAAGCTTTTTTCTCAACACCTTCTCTACCTCCTCGCGATTCATAAATCACACTACTCGGTCCGCACTAAAAGCATTAGTGCTTATGAATATATATCTGCAATATTGTAATTACGTTTGTAAATTTCAGATTTTTACTTGATTACTCTTCAGTGGAAAAAATTGTATTAAACTGACATTTGAAGTAAAACAAGAACTTTTTTTGACAAATAATTTATATACAATATAATTTTCATTGTTGCTAGATTTCGATTTAACTTTTTAAAAATATTTTTCAAATAAGTTAACCAAAACAGTACTATTGTATTATACAATACACATACTTTATGAATATATTTTGGTGTAATATACTTTTGTTCATTTATTACACCAGAGTCCATTTGTAAACACAACTATCGGGCTTTTCCGTTTCCCCTGGACAACGTAGCATTTGCCAGCGAAGTCGCTACAACTCGGAAATGGTCAACCGCTGTGCAGTTCCTGGTGTCGAGGAAGACGCATGTAGTAGTCGCCGCCAGAGTATAGCTTCGCCCTATAGCGACGTATTACACGGGCCGAGCGAGACGGCTAGATAGATGCGCATCAGCCCTCCCTATTAATAATTTTCCGTTCAGCGGTCGAGCTGAGTCACGTTCGCCGCGATACCAGAAGGCGGGGGTGAGGATTTGGCCTCGAAAATTATGCATGTGAACAGCCACGTTACTAATGCAACGCTTCTCGATGAACTTCTTAAACTTGCATTTACAATTGATGAAATCTGCCGGGGTTCCGCGTCGCTGATGAGTGTCAAATGAGTTTGTTGTTTGATGAAAACAGGGAGTACGTACACGACTTTTTCTTTAGGCTTTTTGTATTTTAATACTTTTTTGCGAATAGTATATAAATGTAAAATAGGTTACGCGATATTATTATTAACTTGTAATTTCTTTCATTGAGAATATTGGAAAACATTCGCAGAAAATACATTTTCTTGTAAAATTTCAAAGATAAATATTTATTGACTTTTGAAAATTATCCAGAGTATGAAAAATATTATGTAAATACTTATGTTGGAAAAGAATTAAAAGTGATATTTTTCTACATAGTATTTTATAAAGTATAAGACCCTTCTTTATATTTATTTATTTATTTATATTAATAAATTAGGAGGAATAAGTGGATGCTGCAGATGGAAGATGCGCATCGACATCGTAGCTCATCTGGAAGAGCGCTCTTCGCGAAAACTGAAGACACCCCAGGCAGTTTTTTTACCGAGTCCTCCTCCATTTATTTATTATTTACGAAAGCTCAATCGTAATGAACAAGGGCTAATGTTTATATGTATTTAAGGTTTCGCTTGATTGTGTTACAATTAAATGATAATTTTTTATTTGAGAATTATTTTATTTTGATAGAAGTAGCGCTTAACATTTTAGACTAGTTGTCTTTAGAGATTGATTATTAAAATGAGACAGCGAGTCAGCTCCTGATATTGGTCACAATAACCCTATTCTCAAACTATGAAAATACATACATTGGACTCAATTTTTGTGAATAAAAATAGTTGAGGTATTTGTAGTTTAAAACTTTTTGTAAATTTTATAAAACTTTTTGTAAAAATTGCCAAAAAGTTTGGTAAAAATTTTGGATTTTCAAGT
>UXGD01006425.1:0-12531 GCA_900474315.1 Torymus auratus
TTAAATAAAATTTTTACTTTGATTCTTTATTCAAACTTTGCTCACCGACGTAAAGTTTGAACATTTTAGAATATAAAATTCAAAAGAGTTTTACTTTTAATCCATTTTTAAACGACTTAATTAAATACCAAAAGTTACAATTTCCTTATTCGTTCATTCACTGGAGAAGTCACCCCCTATTGTATAATATAAACAAATACTCACCTGCCTATAAAACTAAAAGGAATAATTGTACAGGAGAACCAAATAATTTTCAACAGACAAAATTATAAAATAGAGCGTTTATTTTAATAATAATAGAAACAAATTATACAATAATATACTAAATTATTAAAAATAATGCTAAAAGAATAATACAGTATAAAAACTAAAAAACTCCGCAGCTATTTCTATCTTCCCGGGGCTTCCGTAAAAGCCGACTCGCGGCGCGAAATACATAAATTTTTAATACATTCAAATTTCCAGCGTCTCTTTCTCGAGTATATAACAGCGAGAGCTTATTAAATCACGCGCTCGGCGCCCCCGCTCGCCTATCAGTTTTTAATGAAAGAAAAGTAAACGTCTAGGTGAATCTGAATTACGTCCTCCACTCTTTTCATTACCATTCCAGAATTAAGTGTGTGAAGATTGCAGCGACATCGTCTTTCTTTCTTATTCATTGTTATACTTCTCCGCGACGACATGTTTTAAGTATACACGATAAAACAGGAAAAAAAACGTAACGCATTTTGTATTATTACACAAAGAAAAACGTCGAAACCCACGTGAACCCTGCAAATTGAAAAAGTCCGGGTAACTATCCATAAATAACAAAAAAAGCGCATTGTTGCGTGCGCGCCGCGAACAATAGGCCGAGGCGTTCTATTAAAACCACACCAGGGCGCTCGGGAACCGAAAAATCTAAGGGTAACCTACTTTTTTTTTCTATGCTCTAGACAACTGCGTGCGCGCTTTTCTTATCGATTGTCGTCCAAGTGTCCAGAAAATAAAAGGGAAGGAATAAGAAAGAAGGGGGAATCAATCATGCTAATCAAGATGGCAATAAAGTATATACAAAGATAAGTTATCGTTCGGAAAATTAAGCATTCGTGGACGTGGCTTAATGTAGTTTCATTTAACAAACGTCGTTAGGGGCTTGTGTACACAGCAGCGACGGAATTCGATTGATACGCGAGATAATTGTACTTAATACGTTGGTTATTACGTCTTATAATTTATAGTTTTATGCATCGAAATTTCGTGCCCTCGGTCGATGTTATCCTACGGTGCGCACGAAGAATCTCGCTTCGAGCCGAAATTTATTCGACGTGAAATTTACTTTATAAATTCCTACCCTCGAAAAACGTTGTTTGCTCCGACCTGTATATACAGCGTTATTACATCGTTATTACAGCGCTCCCAACGCAAATAACAAACATTTGAGTAACTTAATTGCATAAAAGTTATTTATTTCGTTGATTGATAATAAAATTCATTTTCAAAGAACTATAAATTGCTATATACATCAGTGTATATACTTAACAATTGAAAAAACGACGGCTTATACCTGGCGCTTATTAATCGATCGACGTATAGCGGATAAATCCCGCCTAATCCCCGCACGTTAAGCGCTTTCAGTCTCTCTATACACATACGCCGAGTCCTTTCGCTGCGAGCTTTCTTTTATAATTCCTGTAATTCCCCCAGTATTACATTCCTCTTTTATTTACGACGTCATTCAGCTCGCACAAAAAAGCACCCTCGGTTTTTTTTTTCAAAGCGCCCGATATCCGTATTGAACTAATACTCGTGAGGCATTGAAAAAATTTCGTATACGTACAGGCGAAACAACGCGGTACCGCATACAAAAATCAACTGGTACCGTGCGCGCGAATGTACACCCACGCCGATCTAAAATAACTCCCACCCACTCAGGCGCCCCGCGGGAGCAATCCATTCCGGCGTCGTTCCTCGGGAATTAAATGCGACCCCCCGCGCGTAATTTCTCGCGGGTCAATTAGCAACTCGAGAGTGAGTGAGTGAGAGGGACTCGAGAGCACATCGAGCATTAGCCTCCTCCTCCTCCTCTTACCTCCTCCCGCGCCGATCAATACACGTGTACGTTTGACAACGGAACATAGGACTGCGTGCGCGCGGGCTTGTTTCTATTTTCAGCAGGACTAAACAACATTCGTATAGTGCTAGATTATACGCGCGTATCGTATACTTACCGGGTCGAGGTACTGCTCGCGCTGCTGCCTCGATGCTGCTTGTACGCATCATGCGCTGCTGTCGTTGTTGTGGTGGTTGTCACTGGAGCAGCGGTGGCATGTGGATGTTTACTACTCTTACTACTGTTGTTGTTTTTTTTTTTTTTTGGTAATTGATTGTGAACAGAGGCAAATTAAAAGTCTAGCCTTTGTAAGATTTCTGCTTATAATTGATCGACGATGTATACAGATGTATGAACGAAAGATACAGGTATCTATCCCTATCGTAAAATAAAAAATGAGGAAACGGAGAGTCACTTTTGAATGAACGCGTCTCCCGAATGGGCGGAGCCAGCGTGGGAGCGAGCTACAGGAGCGTCGGGCGCGCACTGATGACTGCTGCTACACTCGAGGAGAGGTATAGGTAGCAGCCTCCGAAGAGAAAGTGCTACCCCTCTAGAGCTACCCTGCACGCATGCCCGGCGCTCAATTATTCATACGTGAACTCTCACGTGCGCGTAAGAGGAGGGGGTTAGTTGGAAGCAGCGGCAATATAACGGCGAGATATAATGAAAACAATAAAACAATTTTCCAATCACATCTCTCGACTTTATTTCTACGTTTTTTTTATTTTTTATCAAACGAGATAAATACACATCTGGTGGGCGAAGGGGACCAATTAATTCGACAATTGATTTTTCTTTTTTTCTTAATTGTACAATGCGTTATAATCATAGGGTGTTGTATTATAAAGTCGTGGTAGTGGTCATTGGGTGGTGATGGTAAACGGAGCGTCCGTTTGTACAATATAATCGTAAGAACGAAGAAGAAGTAGCGTTTAAGAGCGGGAGCTGCTGATATACAAACGCATGAATAAGAAGTACTAATATGTAGTAGTAGTTGTTGTTAGTAGTATAGGTGATGGCAAGCGGGGCCATCGTCGTGTGCGCGCGCGTCCGTGTTTCTCGCCACATTATATATATATGTATATATAATATATTTTCACAAATCATCCACTTTTTGTCGGGTAGTAATAAAACAAATACATCGTAAACACTTGTACACACACTCACACTAGCATACACACGTTTTACAAATCTCACTCAAGAGTCTCAATATATATATATCTCTCTCCCTCTGTCTCGTGTATACACACATTCATCACTTTGTGAAGGTCCAAATCATCATCACACACATTCACTCTCTCTTTCTCTCTCTTTCTTGCTATGTATCTCCGTTCAAGGTGAGGCCGGTCTGTACCACGTCCTCGCCTCGATGGCCCGCTTGATGAGGACGTTCTGACTGCGCATCTTCATTCGCTGAATGAAGTCGTCCTTCTCCTCGAGAATGACGTCGCCCGGGGCGGCGGCGGCTGTAAGCGACCGATCCATGGTAGCGACACCTTTACTCTGGCAACAAAGATTCGGGAGGTGCGTGTCAAGTGTATGTCGTGTGTTGTATGTATGAGACGGGGAGACGAGAGTACTACTGTTATATATTATTGACCTCTTCTCTTCTGTGTAAACGCACACACACGCGCGCACGCACGCACAATTTAGCTTTTTCTTTTATTCATTATACTGACGTGTAAGCGAGGCACAACAAATTTCGTTTTCTTTTTTTTTTGCTTTATTTTATCTTTTTTATTTCATAACATTTCTTAGGCTACGTTCGTTCGCATCGAGCGCATGAGTACACCGAGAGAAAAGATCACTTGGATAGAAGAACACGCGTGAGGCGGGTGACATGTTCTCTCTCTCTCCCACGCGCGACTTCGTGAACAACAAACATCGACTCCCAGTGGGGTTGCTGTTGTGATCGTTGTCTCCGGCGAGGGGAGAGAGGTAAGATATTTTATCTTGTTTTTTTTTTTTAAGTGTGAGCTTAGCTACGAACCTTGTCGTCGATCTCGCCCTCGCCCCAGCGCTCGTAGTCCTCTTCCTCTTCCCTGCTCTCAAGGACGTTCATCTCGGTCTCTCGTTCGCTGCCTCCTCCTCGTTCAACACGTTCTCCTCGCTCTCGTTCTCCTCGTTCTCGTTCCCCTCGCTCTCGTTCTCCTCGCTCTCTTCGTTCTCGGTCACCTCGATCACGATCCCCTCGGTCTCGATCACCTCGGTCTCCTCGATCACGATCCCCTCGGTCTCGGTCTCCCCGATCTCGTTCTCCTCGGTCCCGGTCACCCCGGTCCCGTTCGCTGCGGTCTCGTTCACGTTCAACTCGTCGTTTGGGTATATCTTCATCGGCGCCGGCGCTGCGCTCGCGACTCGAACGTGGCTCAGCCGGCGAGGATCTCGCGCGCTCCTCGCGAGGAGCTCGCGACCTGGAGCGCTCCCTCGAGCGATCACGCTCACCGCGATCCCTGGAGCGATCGCGCGACTTCGAACGTGACTTCGAGCGTGACTTGGAGCGTGATCTCGAGTGCGACCTAGACCTGGACTTGGAGCGCTTCTCCGGCCCGGCTTCCTCGATCATCTTGTTGATCTTCTCCTTGGCCTCGTCTACCTTGCGCATTGTTGGGTCCGGCGAGTAGCTCCTATCGCTGTAGCGGTCACGTGATCCTCTTCTGTCCCGGAAATCACGACGATCCCTGAAGTCCCGGAAATTGTTAGGCCGATTGTTGTGGAAGAAGCGCCCGCCACGGTTATTCATGCGACCGCCACGGTGGTTCATCATATGGCCGCGATTGTTGTGGTGGAAGTTGCCCCGACGATTGTTGTTGAAGCGGTTCTGATTGTTCCCATAGTTGTTGTTGCGATTCTGGTAGTTCTGGTTGTTGCGGAAGTTGTTGCCGTCACGGCCCCGGTTGTTGTGCTGATTGTTGAACGGCTGGAACCGTGGCTTGTAGTACGTGCCGCGATTGTTGAACGGCCTGTTATTGAACCTCTTCCTATAGTAGCCTCTGTCGGGAGAACGTGACCTTGACCTCGACCTGGATCTCGACCTCGAGTACGATCTTGACCTAGATCGACCGGAGTACGTGCCGGAGGGCGAGCGGCTGTATTTGCGCTCGTAGCTGCCGGAGCGACGGTTCGAGTAGGACCTGGAGCGCGAGCGGCGCGCTGACCTGTTGCTGCGAGAGCGCGACGAGCCAGAGCTCGAGCCGCTGCGCGAGCGCGACCTCGACGGTCGCCTCTCCCTGCTGTAGCCCCGTTTCGGTGGCGGTGGGCCTTGGTGACCCGAGGCCCTCCTACTGCGATCTCGATCGCTCTCGGAGCCGGATCTCGAGCCAGGCTTGGATTTTTCAGGACCCGCCTGGCCGATCGGCTGGAACTTGTTGCCCAGGCTTGAGAATTTACCCGCTGGCACCGGCGGCGGTGGCTGCGAGGTCTGAGGCGGCGGCACGCTGTAGTTCTGGAATTTGTTTTGTGGCTGCGGCGTGGGGTATTTCACGGGCAGGGATGGCTTCATTGGAGATTCTTTGTGCGTTGGGGGTGGCGTGGGCGCTGCCATCTGCTGCAAGGCGCGCTTTTCCGCCATTTCGCGCTGCATGTGCTTGCGAATGCTGAGCGACTTGTCGAGTGGACGGTGGACCTCAACCTCATCCTCCTCGCTCTCTATGCTCGCTTTCGGCTTCTTCTCTGGTGGCTCTGGCCATTTCTGTGCTGGAGCTTCACGTTGCCTGAAAGTTCACGGATTATGTTTAGCTTAGCCGCAGGAGTTATTAGGGATAAATAGTATAGTTACATACCTAGTGCCTTGCACTGCTTTCCACTTAAAAGCATTGGCGTCTAAGGTAGGCATCTTTGGCTCCGGATGAATTAATTGTGAGTCCTGTTCGAATATGTCTGCGAAAGGTTTTCGTACTTCTAGAATAAAATAAAGTTATTGTAGTCAGTCCGACTTTTGCATATTCATCATGTATAATTACTTTTATATTTCATACCTTTTCGTTGTGGAGGTAGATTCAACCTGGGATCTCTATCGTGATAACCCTTAAATGCCTCTTCCTTTTCCCTGCGCATATCCTCCTCTCTTCGCGCAGACTCCGCGTGCTTCTCGGAATTACTAAGGGGGGAAGGCATGTCATTATACTGAGCTACATACCTATTGAAATGTAAAAAGAGCAGGGCAATAATTAAAGAAGCCGTTCGCCATAAAACAGAAGAGGCAATGGTGAGTGCGACACCCGTTGTATGGTTAGGCAACGAAGGCAATAAACACCAAAAACGGACTTGCCGGTGTTACACAAATGAAAGCAACAAAAATGGCACAAAAAATAATAATAAATATATACACACACGCGCGTGCACAAACGTTGTACTGTGGAGAGAAAAAGATGTTGTATGTATACACAACTATACGTTAAAATTTCAGATGCTAACCTTTTGATTACGGCTGTCTCCTTCTCGACTTTAGCGTAGTATGCACTTAGTTTGGACTCGAGCTGTTCGAGATCGGGCAAGGACGTCTGCAAATCCCGCTCGAGCTTGTCCTTATTTTTACGTTTCTTGCGCTCCTCTTTCTTCTTCTTCTTGCGTAATTTCTTCTCTTCCTTATCTTTGTCCTTGGTTTTCTTTTCCTTCTTCTTCTTCTTTAGCTTTTTATCTGACTCTAGGTGTTTTTTCTCCTTCTCTTTCTCACGCTTCCACCTTGCCGTCTCTTCTAAGAATTTTCTGACCTATAGGCACAGAGGAGTACATAGAGTCACGTTAATAAATGATGAAGTTATTGATTGCGTGATATGGCAACTACACTACTTTTTATACACATTTCTACTCGTTGATACATTTGTTAGTAATTTTCTAATATTTGAATAAAGGGAACATGTACTTAACATTTATTATGTCATATAAATTCCAAAATTTAATTTGTCACCAGTTTTTCTCAATTTGTCACTTATATTCTATAACTCAAAATTCTGAAGCAGTGATGTCACATTTACTTCTTGTTTCTTTGTCAAACAAATAAAAACAACGCTTACCTTGTCCTCGTAATCTGAGTCATCCTTGGTCTGCTCCAAGAACTTGCGCACCTTGAGCTCATAATCCTCCTTCTCTCTCGAGTTCGAACTGTACAACGACGGTGCCAACATATCATGACTACTCAAACTCGCCGAGGACAGATTAGCCGTCGCGGGCGGGTTATTATACTGTGCCATGCGCTTCGACAGCGGCGACAGGGACGAGCCGTGATGTTCCTTCTTGTGCTTTTTCTTTCCACTTCGATTGGGCGAGTGCGAATTCGATCGCGAGCTGCCGCCGCCCGTAGAAGTTGATGACCCTGAGGAGTCTGTGCTGCTGCTGTCGGACGATGAGCCACCGCCACTCGAAGACGACGAGCTTGAGCTCCATCGTTGGCGTTTTTTCGAGCGCGCCTTGCGCTCTTTTTTGCGCTTCTTCTTTTCCTTTTTTGATTCCATATCACCTGCCTCACTTTCAAAAGCTTTAAACGGTTCGAGAGTCGCGGTGGTGATGCTGGTTGGTAGGTTTGTTTTGCCCTTGATGTACTCGATCGAGTTCTTGGCCTCCTCGTGGTACGGCGCTATGGTCAGGCAGTTCTCGTAGGCCTTCAGCGCGTCCTCGTACTTCTTCTCGTCCTCGTAGCTGCGTCCCAACGCAACTAACGTCTCCGCCATGTACTTGCGCGCGTTCAAGTGGCTCGGATTTAGTTTTAGCGCCGTCTCGAAGTCGTCAATGGCTTTTTTGAAACTGCCACTATTGGCATACCTATGAACGCAGGTAAATCCATCGGTATAAAAGTAGACTGCGTTTAAGTCATACATGCTATAACTGTGATACTTACAGTGCACCTCTGGCGACGAGACCCTCGACATTGCGCGGATCGACTGTGAGAGCTTTGTTTAGACACTGGAATGCCTCGGAATGTCGGCCGGCTTTGAAATGATCGATACCCTCGGCCACACTGCGGAATGCCCATTTGCTGGCTTGTGCCTGTCTCAATTCAATGGCATATTCGTTGGATGGGAATCGCTCTCTAAAGAAAGAGTTATAAAACAATTAGGAACGTTTTCCAAATTTAGTAATAAATATTTTGAGTATTTTTTTCAAAATCTTTACCTCAATCCAACCATGTTGGAATAGTTTAGTTGACCAAGTCCCATCAAATCAGTCAGATACTTTATGTTGCTGGGATTGTTGAAACCAGAACTATTTTCCAGGATAGTCTCATAGCTTTCTCCTTTGTTGTCCATCGCCTTCCTAAATAAAATAAAACATAGGGATTACTAACATGCAATGACTTACTGGAATGCTTATTTTGCAAAACTTAGGAAAGTGGCTGCTTTGTTAACAATACAAGATTTTTCACTTTTAACACTTTCCTACCACTCTCGCACTCTCAGTTTCTCTATTACCCACATCATAATCATAATCATTATTTGTAAATTGCTGCGTGATGCTGTAGCTTGCCATTTATTCATATCTTAATTCTAATATCACTGAGTATTCAACGGTTTTTATTGACTCATTTAAACTTGTTTACATTAACTCCGTATTATTCTTGATGACGCTGTTATTTTTAGGACTCACACTATCTTCTGTTTGGGCACAGATATCATTCCATACCACGCTATCTAAAAGTATTGCTGTTATAAGTGGAAATTAGTTCTTGGTATATTTGATAACCTTAACATGTTTAAAATTGCAGTTAAAAAGCAGCCACAATAGTTGTAAGATTAGGAATTTCCTTAACTATATATGTTATCCGATTTCTTTTATAAATTTTTATTTTTACAACAGTATAACACCTGTAAATTATGAAAACTCATGTCTCACCTTTCCAATTACCCTAAGATGTATACTTTATATAGTCTGATTCATTGGTAATTATTATTTTCTGTAACATATTTTCTCTCAAGACTAAAGCATGTGCTGCCCTAGCTCGGGTACAGAGATAATATTTTTTAATATCAAAATTCATTTTTGTGCAACAAAATAATATGCATGACCCTAGGAGAGATTTTTTAAAGCCACATCAATCAATATAAATATTTTATTTTTATCATCCATAAGTTGACCAAAAAAATGTTTTTTTTTTTTTTAGACGTAGCACATTTTGTGGTGTTTATGATCAAATGACATCGTTTTTATTTGTCAAATATAGCTGTAAGTTTAAATGATGTATTAATTACCTTGATATAGCGCGAAATATTAAAGGGTTAAATAAAATCACTTTTGGATGCACGAAACGAGTTGCTTGGTCTTTTTGCAACAAAAAAAGCTAAAGAATAAAACAAGTAGAAGCTTTAACACTAGCATCACAAACAATAACAAAAATAAGGTGCAAAAAATCTGAGGCCGTGATTTTTGGAAAGACCAAACAACTTTTCATTTTCATAATACCTACCATCCGCAATACTAGACCAGAACAGCCCAGAACAGCATTTCATACTGGAAATACAATCTCAAAATATATTGAGGTCATTTGGTGTTTAGTGACACGTTCATTGGTGCTCGAAATGTAATACATGTATCACAAATGTAGATAGAACGTGAAAACAACAACAGCTGTGTCAACCACTGCCTTAACTTCAAATCTTTCTTATTGCATTTTAAATTCATTGTTGTATCAACTACTGACACTTATATTACAGACTGTCTGCCACCTGGATTCATAAAAGCTGGTCAGAGATAACCCAAATCCCATTTTATTGATGGTTTTAATAAGAAATCATGGCCCATTTGCGATGATACTTTTTTTATTTGGCCATAATTATATATAATTAAGTAAACATTGATAGTACCCATACTTAACTCTCAAGCCATTAAATGGAATTAATGAGATTATTTTATTTAAATTACAGAGGGAGTAAATTTAAAACAATCTCATTATGTTATATTAACACACAACTAAAAATACCACTTGATGTATGAATATCAGATTTTTACCATCAATAATAAAAGGAAAACAAATGTAAAAAAAATAAAAAATAAAAAAAAATATAAATCACTGACAAAAAATGCTCAAAGACCTCAATCTCAGAAAATGCCTTCTATAAAAGTTTTGAAAACACAAACTCCTATAACCAAAAATCAATTTACTAGAAATAAAAATGTATGATAACTTACTTGTAAGCATCTGGTAGATCTTCCGCATGTACAAGTCCCATTGGTGGATGCGAGGTCTGACCTTCGCGAGGAGGCACATTCATAACTGCTACAACTCGCTCAGCCTCCACATTAACTTCACCAACAACAACGCAGACAAGATCATTGGCCATGTAACCTCTTGTTACTCCTTTTTTATCTACTGCTGGCACAGTAGCTGTATTTAATATCAATGCCTATAATAATAAAAGTCTATGTGTTGATACATTCTTTCTTCTGTAAATATTGTTATATTTTTTTATTAAGTATAAATGAATTACCTTAACACCAAGATCTGAAACAACCCTTGGAAAATCATTGCAGTTGCAAAGAACCTTTAATAAAAGTCCTGCAGCGCTTTTTCCCATTACTTGTGCAAAAATAACATCACTAACAACCAAACTCTGAAAATAGTAAAATAAAATGTTTAATTTAATTACCCTTTTATTAACTTTGTACCGTAAAATAACAATAACACAATTTATTACCTCTAAAAAATTACGTATTCGTTGAGATTTTTCCATGGCTACAAATGAATCCAAACCCGGCATTGTAGCATAAAATTCTAAAATTAAAGTGAAAATATTTAGATTTTGGAAGTCAAAAATACTTTTGAAAACTAAAATAATTTCTCAAAAATTATTACCTTCATCGCCAGGCTCTTGCTTAATCGGATCAGCAGTTCTTATAAGATTCGACTTACAATACAGTGTATCTGCTTTCTTAACCAAAAACTGCTGCAGTTTCAATCTTTTTCCTCTATCACTGAAACTAAAAATTACAAACATTATATTTTCATACATAACTCTCTGAATAAGTTGGTGTGTCTGTAATTGCACTGCTTCCAAAGCATAAATTTGTACATCCCATATAGAGTCACGATCTTTTATATAACGCAGCGCGATAAGAAAAGAAATGAATAATAAATCGTGATGGCAACTCCGACCTCAACTCGTTACATATGCATGCCAATAAAACTTCGATGCACGACAGAAAGTAAAAATTCCGTATTCACAAGAAACAAGTTCAAAGCGTACTTACCTCAGTGTTTTCTGACGCTGCTGGTAAATCTCGAAGCTGGGCTCCTTTAGGTTTAACATGGCGAGCTCGTTCTCGTTACGCTCGCTCTCCCAAACCTTTTGGAGCTGCTGCCCATGGTAATTCAGGGCCTGGGCGATCAGCCGCGAATCCATGGAGTCCATGTCTCACGGCCTGCTCGCACGCGTTTCCTCGGTAACGCCGGGTGTACTCACCCCAAAATGCTGAAACGGATCGTTACAATGTTAACGATTGTGCAGTTGATGAATTCATGCTCTTTTCCCCCTACTTATTTCTCTCTCTCGCACACACACACACACAGGTAGACTGTAGACTCGTATGCATTATGCCGTGCATAGACAAAGTGTATAGCCGCGTGTATGCAACTTTCGTTGTCGCTACCCCAGTATATATAGGTGTATATAAGTATATGTATACGTATATACGTTACGCCGCAGTGGTATTTAAATATTTTCAATATACACTGCGACACTAATATAATATTACATAATATTACTAATATTATGCATCTTCGAATTTAATCTTTCTAAGTACAGCCACGAAAAGATAAAAACAAATTATCTACACACACACACACTGATACCTTTTATACGCCTACTAAACGTAAAATCTTGCGACTCCGACTCACCTTCTTGACAATATCTCGATATTGCCCTATGCCCTTACATCTACGTGTATATGAAAAAACCAATACTTCTATTTCTTTTACTCGCCAAAAATTTTCACATTTTTCGCCGACGACGGCAACGATGATGCAAATATGGCGCTCGTGAACGCACTATCGACTCGGGGGCCGTAACTGCTGCTTCCCGAAAATGGCCGGGAGGATAACGATACGAATATGTGACGTGTGCGGATCGGACTGCGCACAGCCGGCACAGCGCACGACGGCCAAGTGACAAGCGGAAGTCACAGCGCCATCTTTTTCGAGAGATGGAATTTTCCGCGCAGTTCGATTTACTTATGATGATGCAATTCTTGGGGGGGGGTCGTATACTTATTAGAGCTAGTATAGGTAGGTATATAATTATGTCAAATCGAAGTTCAAATAATTTTCCTTTTTTTTCTTCAAGAAACGTTAAATTAAGGTGATGTTGGAGCCACGCTGATTGGTTAAAATTTTCCTAACCTCAAAAAGGCAATATCATAAATAAAAAAAAGTGTACAATCGTAAAGCATAAAAATGCGGTGATCCCGTGTTCTTGTTATAATAAAGAATGTTTATAAACTTTATAGAA
>UXGD01006426.1:0-12531 GCA_900474315.1 Torymus auratus
ATTGTCTTGCCTCAATATTCAAGACAATAATCGATACAATATTTCTATACAGTTTTCGATACAATATCAAGATTGTGGTGACAAGAATATCAAGAATGTTATCTTGAAAATAACTAATTAAATCAAAAAAATTATTTAACTTGCACACAAAGGCGTCTTTGTTAACTCAATAAACTTCGGTAGTTGCTGATGACCATCTACTGGCGAGATGTGTACCGCGCTTCTATATCCCCTCGGACCAACTTACTTAGGTACGTGAGGCTACAGGGAGGGTGTGTACCACCTGGCGGCAGCGCGCGAACTAGGCTCTGGCCGGCAGCACATATATAACGAGAAAAATCAAATTTCAAATTTGGCATTTTGTATACTTGTGCTGAAATTTGATTGTTTTTATATTAAACCTAATGTATTTGTATATTAAAATTACGTTAGTTACATTATTCTCAAAATTCAATAAATTTGTAACTTAAAAGTTTCTTCAATTTAAGGACATTTTTAACAGTGAATCATTTAAAAAGCTCTGAAACGCAAATACCCAGGGGGTACGAGGTCCTCGAAAAAAGGGAGCTACGGAGTCGTGCGACAGTAAACGAATCAATCCACTCTTAAAAGAATGATAGCCGTAAGTAGTGGCTCATTTAAAGGCTTGATGTAATATTGGTTAGGGTAGAGCGGGGCACGGCGGACTCCCTAACTTCAAACTAATTTTATTAATAATTAACTAATGATTTTTAGAAAATAAAAAAATCAAAATAAAATTATATTTTGTGGAAAAAATTTTTTTTAAATAAATCTATAATTATTGAAAAATTGAAACCAACTTGTACTGAAAAGCCCAGTTTGCCCCCCGGTAGGGTACGATTGTCACAGAGGCGAGGCACGGCCGTGCGATAGCAAACTTGGTTTCTAACCTCGTTAATTGCTAATTCCAATTGACCTTCTGTGTAAGTCAGTTTTGAATGTTCCTTTTTGTAATTCCTTACGCATCCTTTAACTTAAATAATTACCTTGCAGTCAAACTACCGAGCTACTACAGCTTTACATTGAAGGTTAAAAATTGCAATGTTTTTTTGTCGCTCGCGTCGTTATGCGCTGTTCAGTGTGACCGCCGTGCCCCCCTGACGTGACACTCGTGCCCCGCTTCAATACTTTACTACTAGGTCTGTTTAAAAGTTTGATTCACGATCTTCAAATCCTTTTTTTAATAAACCATATACGTTGCTTCTGTAAAAAGTTATATGAATAATAAACATTTTCAATACTTATTTTCTCTGCAACTCTCTGACAAATACATGGACGTTTACCATTTTAAGGCTTTATATTTTCTATGTTTTTTTTAAATTTAATTTTATATTATTTTATACAAAAAGCTATTAGGGGGGAAAATATACCATTATAAGATTTAATAATACAAAATTTGAATTTTTAAATTCAATTATTTATAGAACTACTACTAAATAATTAAAATAGAATAAAAACATTTGATTTTTTTTGCTTGAAAACATGTATCTAATTATGTTATCCTTTAAGTTAATTAAAACTAAATCACAGTGAAAAATAGTGTGCATAACTTTTCCCGAACTATTTGGGCTTAAGACTTCTGAAAACACGAAAATCTCTTACAACTAGGAAGATATATAATTTTAAAAGGATGACAAGTTCTTAACCTTTTAAGTTGTATAATATATATAATTATATAATCAATTACAAAATATCACACGAATCTATGTTTGATATTTACTAAACCATTCTTAAAATGAATATTCATCCAGCAATCTCCAAACAACAATCCCCTTGTTTCTATTTATCCCCCTCATTCATTTCCTCACTTATGACGATGTACCGTGTACAGTCCCATTGCGAGCAACCACAGCTCGCGATGCGGTCAAACTTCGCATTCGCCCTCGATAATTATACACCCCTTCCACCTCCGATCTCCCGCAGAGCTAACGATGCACTTTGCCGGCAACTTGGTCCGTTTCGGGGCCGAAACTTTACAAGATTAACAGCTTCCATTACACGGGCGGAGAGAGTCGACAAGCGGAGGATATCACACGCGCGCGCGCCTAATAACCCCTGCGAGAGAGCGCGTGGCGAAAGTCACAGCTTATATATGTATATATATCGATCGCGAGTAAATCTCAGCGAGTTGACGGCGCGGTTATATCACGACGACAGCACCGCGGATGCTTTGTCTTTTTTTATCTTTTCGGGTTTCGCGAGGTTTGATTAACGAGGCGGGAGCGGATGGCGATGGCTGATATAATCGGGCGAATCCTGCGAGGGGCGGTCGTGGGTTGTTAATGTTTTATGTGAGTCTGGATGTGATATTGATGGCGATATTTTGTGAATAATAGATTTTGAGGTTCACTATTGTTGATTTTTACGTGCATGAAACAAATAAAATAAGTCTGTGTCGAAGTAGACTCCAAGGTCTTCTAGTCTCACAATAGAGTTTGGTCGTCGATAACGTAATGAAAAGAATGGATCACATTTCTCTTTGCGAAAGATATTTCTTTACATTGTTCAATGATGTTTAGGACAAATGTGAGGCTGATTAGGCAATTGTCAAACTTCAAATTACCTTAAAATTTTTTGAATAGCCTCAACAATAGATGGAGTGTTGAGGTTGACACGTCTGAAATGCTATGTCACAAAAATCTTTTAGCTCGAATTTTTTCACATCAATTCATGTTCGAAAAAATACGATGAAAAACTCCGGCTAATTTTACTCCATTCTTTCTCTCATCCGCATTACTGAGTTCGTCATTTTTTCTTAATAAAGGCATGTGAGCTCGACAGCCGGTCTCTCTATTGATTTTGTTTATAAGCGCCTGTCCGTTCTTTGTCACGAGAGGTGTTTAAGACCGAAATCGTCAAAGATACTTCGAGAGAAGGGAAGGGACCCGATGAGTACACCCATATCCCACGAATATCCCGATGTCATATTTGTATGTAATCTCTGCTCCACTAGGATATATTCCCAAACACCATTTATACGTGTCGTTTTTTGGGGACGAGAATATGTAGGTGATTCAAAGTACTCTCCAAGTTTTTGATTGTATGCACTAAAGTTTTCTATCGTCCACAAGTAATTGAACATTATTGTCTTCACCCGCGTTACACCCCAGTTGTCACTGGTGTACAGTTTTTCTCTTCCCAGTGTTGAATTTGGCACTACCATCACAAATAACAAGAAAATTAATTTTGTACACCATCTTCGACAATACTGACCCTTCTCCATATTAGTCTTTCTTGGGCCTACTTAGGTTTTATGTTACACGTCCACTCTACTCGTCTGGACATTCGTTTCTGCTTAATACAGAATCAGCGTAGTATCTCTTGTATACACTCTTCTCATAATCACATAAAAAAATATCTATGTTTTGTAAATAAAACGATATCGGGGTTTCCCCACAAGTATGTATCTGTCTCTGGAATAACACCTCATATACTATTCATTATCAGCTGATAATATGAACAGATTCATGAAGTTTATTGATAAAAAAATATGTACATAAATTTTACGATATAATGTATAAACAAAAGTTATTGTAGTCACCGAAACAATTTAGAAAAAATTTAAGTTATTAGAATTTAGAATCCTATAGAAATTATATTCTATTTCCTTAAATGCTTGAAATGAACGAATTTTGGAAAGAAAATAATTTTTATGTAATAAATTATTAAGTATTTGAGGTGTAACAATTTTCGCTGTGGTGAAAATATAACAATCTCCCAAGTACTGGTCGTGCCTAACCATAGCGGTCTTGTTTAATAAAACGTATATGTATATGTGATTACGGATGGATATCCATACGAATACGAGGAATGAGAAAATGCAAGGAGTACAATATTACAATATGGAGACGTGATTAGAAGAAAGCTGAGCGATGGCAGCCGTGGCTAGTTTAGTCGATAGAGTGTATGACTCGCAACTCGACGGTTCTACTTCAAGCCCGGGTCCGTCACTTTATATTATTAAAAGTTGTCACAGCTCACTCATGACAAAATTTTAAACATTAAATTACAAAGTTTTTTTTTTGTAAATCTTTATTGCTCAATAAATTTCATTGTTTCACACAAAAAACCATCAGCATACAACATCTATTTAATGATTTACATGAACTTTTACTTCAATATTGCGTGTCTGTTTAATTGAAATACATTTTCAACGTACATTATATAGGCTACCTCCAAGCACACCTCCAAAATTGTATTCTGGTACAAATCCAAGCCCCACTAATGCATAAAAACAACGTAAAAAAATAACACGTCCACTCCGATATTCGACTACTACCGCAACAACACGCGCCACGATTCCACCAAACCACGACCGAAAATTCATATTACGCCGTGAATCGAGGCGGACGCGGGTGCAAATGTAGAAACGTTAAAGGTCAACTTTCGCGCAAGGGTGGCAGACGGAATAAGGGTGCACACGCCATAGGAGAGCTGAGTGGGTAATCCTGTTTTTGGCCGTAGTTCCCTCTTTCCCCCCACCCCTCTCTCGTTCTCCGCGGCCTCGTAAAGGTCGAAATTTCTCAATAAAATCTCGCGCGGTAGGCGCTTATGTCTGCCCCCCCCCCATAGTGCGAAGGGGACAAAAGCGCGATGCGCTTCATTTCGCGGTCGGACGTCGTCGCGAGTGCTGTATTTATAAATGGTGCTTTCAAGTCGCGCATGAGAGGGTGTTATATGCAGGGGTAGCTTTATATGTGTGTGTGTGTTTGTGTGCGAGATGCTTTGGAGAATTATGAGGGTTCGGACGGGGGGTTTTAGTATGTTTGCGGGGGTGGTATACGTATATTGATGGTTCGATTCTTTCGTTGGTATTTCGTTCATGTGGTAAATGTATGGAAAGTTACATGGAAAATTATAATGGTTAACATGAATCTTGTTAGAAAATATGTGTGCTTCATCAATATTGAATATAAATTGCAGAGTTGATTTTTTTTTTCATAAAACGGTATATTCCACAGTAATTTTATTATAAAATATGCAACGATATAGTTAATTGAAATGTGTAAAGTTAGTTTGATTATCGATGTATACATAAAGATTTTACATGTATCAATAAGTCGAGAAAGTATCAATTAACGTGGTTGTTCTCACGTCATGCGGAAATTTAATTAATTACATCAAATTTCACTGATGAATAATAAAAAATATATTTAACGTTTACTATATCGATTCAGCCCGTAATTTAGTGTTGGCTTAAAATTTAACGCTTGGATGATTATTGGTACAAGAGATTCATATTGAATTTAGCCAGAAATATATTATCCATTTATAATTGTTTATTTAAAATGTATGAGACTATATTGTCTGGTATAATATACCTGAAAAATAATCAAATTACACAATATCATATTAAATTATCCATTGTTAAAAAGAAGAGTTAAGTTTAGTAACATTCTTATGCAGCAGAATCATTGTATTCAACATATATATGTAAATATTTTTAAAAAAATTACAACCAAAAAGAAATTTGTACAAGAGTATGGTAAAATTTCTGCAGAGCAAAATGTACAATTTTGGTGATAGGAAAAAATGTTCACACGTCCGCTATCTGCAGTCGTAAATTCGTTCAGTAAAACGTGTATAGCGGATGATTACGTCGAGTACGTGTGAGCTGTAAACTTCCTATATACTGTACGTTTATTACTTACTTTACTGGATGCATTTACGATCACTGACAGCCGCTCAGTGATATCTTTCATAAAAGCTATCAGTGCTTTTATCATTTGCTTTTTATTATTCGATTAAACTATATATGCATATTGTTCCTTGATTATTCACTTTCGTCAAAACATCAACAGTAATCAAACTGGATATAATTAAATCCTGAATTTGCATAACAAATAATCAGAGTCATATTCAATAATATTACAAAATCACCATAGCAACTAATTACACTTGAACCTGCCGTTACACAAGTACCCCTACCTAGGATAAAAACATTCTATTCCGCATACTACCTTCGAGAATCCAGCACCGATCCAATAATAGACAACCAACAATTACTGCAACAATTTCATACCACAACTGAGAGCCATCGAAAATTAATACGCGCATATATCCCACACGCTGCAGTACAACGAACTGCATAATATGCGCGCAGAGTCCGCTCGAATCAAGCGTTACAAAGCGACGTTAAATTAGGCTGGAAAAGCCGAGGGAGAAAAATCCAATCGCACTCGACGTCTACTATACTCATAGCCGGCGCCACGCGCGCGCTTCCGGCGTAACAAGAATCCAACGAGAGAGGGAGGGCGCGAATTCGAATAATACGAGCGCAGTACGCACACGCGCGTCCTCGTAAATATATCCAGCGGCACGCTGTATATATATGCGCGAAATTCCCGGGCTCGAGTTGCCCCTTTTACACGGGGATTACATTAAAAGTTCGCGTAGCCGCGCCGCGCGCACATCCGAATATACCTATATATACATCGCGTTTGCTAGGCACTCGTCGCGGAAAACCTCCACTCGTCCGTACACCACTATACTCGACGCTTGATGCTCGGGGGCTCTTTAAAAATGCGCCCTCTGTGTCGGCGGAAAATTCCGCAACGCCGGGTGTCCGATGATGACGCACTCGAAAAAGCTCGAGCTTTGCGCGACCGGAGATGCGCCGGACGTGTAAACAGATTGTTTTGCGTGTTTTTGGCGCTGGACGTCTGCTGCCAATGCGTTTTTTTTGTTGTTGCTCTGTGCGCGATGTGTGTGTACTATAAAGGTTGTATGTATGGTTTTTGCGTGATGCTGCTTGTCGTGGGAGCTTTGTTTTGTAGAGTTGGCCCGTAATTTGAGTTTTGTGTGCGCCGGTTCTTTGTTCGACGTAATGGGTGCTGGAGTTTTTGTATACCTTTGAAAGACAACTGAGATATTGCAGGTGCAGAATAGGTAAATGGAGGCGTTACGGTGTTGTCTGCAAGAGATGTTTCAGACGATTGTAGAGTAAAGATAGTTTTTAAAAAATTGCCATGTAATTTATTGTTTAGAGCGTAAAAAATGTTTAATTTAAAACTAATAAACTTTTAAATCAAACTAGAAGAGTTATTGCTAAAGATTATTCATTGTCGTATTCATAAAAGCAAACTCGACCATTTACCAAATTAGTTTTACATAACATTTTTTAATTCAATATTCTAGGACGATACCGCTTTTAGAAAGGTATAAAAGTGTTCAGTGCTATTATAATAAAGAATTAAAAGAAAAGTCCATTATTAGGGCTGTACGATATAGTAAAATTAATCTTGACATTGTATTGTCTTGTCTTGTTCAAGACAATAATCGATAAAATATCTCTATACAGTTTTCGTTACAATATCAAGATTGTGGTGACAAGAATGTCAAGCATCTTGTCTTGTCTTATAAACTTCGGTAGTTGCTGATGACCATCTACTGGCGAGATGTGTGCCGCGCTCCTATATCCCTTCCGACCAACTTACTTAGGTACGTGAGGCTACAGGGAGAGAATGCACCACCTAGCGGCAGCGCATGAACTACGCTCTAGCCGACAGCACATATATGGCGGGAAAAATAAAATTTTAAATTTGGCATTTATTTATACTTGCACCGAAATTTTATTGTTTCTATATTAAACCTAATGTATTTGTATATTAAAATAATGTCAGTTACATTATTCTCAAAATTCAGTAAATTTGTAACTTAAAAGTTTCTTAGATTTAAGGACATTTTTAACAGTGTATCATTTAAAAAGTTCTGGAACGTAAGTACCCAGGGGGTGCGAGGTTCTCGCAGAAAGGAAGCTACGGAAACGTGCGAAAGCGGGCGAAGCAATTATTTAAATAACTCATAACCGAAGTAGCCATCTTTTTTTAAATAATCGACCCGTTTATTGACACACGTGAACACGTCTACGTAACTCAATATGATCAAGAATTTCAAGACAAAACAATAATACTTTTCATATTGACTGACAAGACCAAGCCAAGAGAGAAAACAAGAGCAAGACAATAATTACAGAAATATTGTATTGTCTAGCTCTCGTGCAGCTCTATTCAATATATTAGCAGTTAATCTCTCTTTTTCTCGTTAATTTCTCTTTAATTTTTCTTTAACTTTCAATTACTTTCTTAATAATTGCGGGTAAGTTTGATAAAAAAATTGATTACAAATCACACACTGGCAAACTTTATACGAACCAAATTGTTACAAAAATCCTTTCTGTGCACTCTATCCAAAAAAAGGTAAAAAAATCCCCTCCCTTCACAAAAAAAAACAACCTAAACGCTCGATTTCGAAGCGACCGACATGTGCAGTCGCGCGAATTTCCACCTGTCAAACTGCACCGAAGACGAGCTGCCTTACAAACTCCCAAAAAAAAGAAAAAAAAAAAATACCGCGCCCATATCCCACGATACACCTCGTAGTCCTCGCACTAGCAGGGGGAGCGGGGAAGGGGGGAGGGGGGGCAAAACCACCACCCGGTGCACGCTGCGTTCACCAAACGCGCGCGTTTACCTCGCGTTCGCGCAAATGTCGCCCGGGGTAACGTCCCTCGTAAAAGCATCCTGTCTCTCTCTCGCTCGGCATCACCCCTGCGGGTGTACCGCGGCGTGTTTTCGAGTGGGAAGCTGCCACTCATATCTGGACACGTGTGCCGGTCATTTTGGAGCGTACAGCAGCTCCGATGGGCATTTCGCGGCGAATGTAGGCGTGCGCAGCTGCGTGTGCGATACTATAGCGCGCGAGCTCTCGGTCTTTGTGCGCTAGTTATTCGAGTGTTTCTAGGTTTGTATGCGAGCGTACGCGCGTGTTGCTCTTCGGTTCGGTTTGGTTCACGGAGTTTAATGATGGGATATTGCGATATTTGCGGGCCCGTTTCCCGAGAGGCATTAATTAATGGGCGCGAGCAGGTGTTTATATGGAGTGTTTTTGAATTTTGTGCAGGGCGCTTTGATTCGGGATAGTATAGTTTGCTATCTAAATGATACTTTTGGTTATTTTTGTAATTATAATTTTACCTTTCTTTTTTGGGAGAGAACATTTTGTAGAATCTGTACATTTTTTTGTGACAAAGTTTCTTATAAATTTTTGTTTTTTAAAGCATTTCTCTCGTTCAACGATGAAAAAATAGTTCTAGAATATTATACCTAAAAAAATCTTCGTAACCACAACCAATAAAATAAGTAAAATATGATACCTCTATAGTCCATACTAATCTTTCAGTGATATTGGTTCGAAAAATTCTTTTTACAAATCCATATAGTTATACTGCAAACGACTGACGTAAAATTGACCCATCTACAAAGGTACGTTCGAATTCCCGCTGAAAAAGACCCAAAGACCTTCATTACACTGAATCGCTCCAAAAATCCTCCCTGACTTCGTGCGAAAAAAAAAATTTGGCCTCTCGAACGGTCGAAACGCGCGCTTCGACGCCAAGAGCGGAATAAATTTACTTCTCCGGATCCTTCTCTTTTTAACGACGTTCTCTCTCTCTATCTGCACAGTGTGCTCTTCTATGCATTCCTTTTATTTCGTGCTCTCTCGGGCTATCGGCGAATCGGTGCGCATTCAGCGCGCACTAGTCACGGAAAAGCCGAGCTGAATGGGCGCGCGTTTAGAGAAGAGCAGCGGCAGCGGCAGCATCTCTCTCTATCTACGTGACGGTATTTTTTTTGTACGATTAAAGCGCCTATTCGGACGGCCGATCGATTGCTGGCTTTCAAAACAGCCGGCTCGCGAAGGGGGGTTTTAGGACAGTGTGCGAGGCTTTTTTTTTCGTGCGGGCGAGAGTTTCCCGGCGTTGTCGTCGGGAGATGATGAGAGAGCTTGGGATTGTAATGGAGCGGGCTCGTTATTTTTTGCCAGAAAAGAGTTGTCGGAGCGGGAGCTTTTACGTATCAATGAAAATTAGCGGGGATCTTGTGTCGTTGAACGTCGTTTAGACTAAAAGCATATTGTTGCGTGTCAAGCCAACCTTTTTAAGAAGATATTAATGATTATAAACACATATACTTAGCAGACAACGTGCATGACGAGAGCGAGAGAGATAGAATGACGCGCATGGTATAATTTGTGCTCTCGCTGAGCGCACAAACTGTATGGATGCCTCTACAATAGGCTATAACAGCGCGCTTGAGTAATTTCTAGTGGAAATTACTGAGCCCATAAGCAGAAGTTCAATATGTTAATCTTCTGCCATGGGTAACGAGTATGCTAGACATCGGGCAACGATTTTTTTTGGCTTGGCAGCAACCGAGCACGCTGTAAAGGGGTCCGGCGGTTCGCTTTCTCAGCTCATTGTTTTTTGGTTCGAATCCATGTTATAATTCGAAGCAAAACTGTAAACGCGTTTTAAAGCAAAGCACTATATCGATAATATTGTTGCGCAATTACAAGTTATTTCTAAAACCAAAGAGAATAAAATTTAGCGTCGCGCTTACCTGAATTGAAAAAAGAAGCTGATAATTATTATGTTCATAACACTGTATATTATCACTCAAAATGTTCAGATTTTATAAATATAGTCCTTGTAATATTAAGGGTAGACCGATAAGTGAAGGTATGAGTGACTTATTATCTTTTATATAATCAACTATATGTTGGAGAATAGCGATCAATGTCAATTTTCTTTAAAAGAAATATTTGAAATATAGCAATATCAAATATCGCAAAAATTTTTGAAAAAATTATACACTATAGAATTTTTAATTTTATTAATTCATTTGTGATCTGCTAACAAAAAATCAATATGGTTTCAGGAAAAACAGAAGTACTAAAGATACACTATTTCAAATATCCAATATGATTTACAATCTTGACACTAGCACTCCTATTATATTATTATCGCGATATATTGCGATATGCTCGCCTTGGTCTCGGGTGACAATTTCCATGCGATCTGGGACATTCTTTACTTTTACTCCCTAGGTGCATAATCTACTATTTTATACATATTCTACTTACTCTAAATCTAAAATAAAAATTTATATAATCAATTATCAATCACAGCATTCACTTAATTTAAGCAAGCACGTAGCAATCTAAAGAAACGCCTATATAAGACCCGCTGAATAATGCGCCCAAAATCAACTACACGCCAAGCCGTTTCTTTCTCTGCACAGACGCATTTGGGCGCAATTACAGCGTAAGCCCGTCGTACCCGGTTTAAAACGCCCAAAGTCTTGGCGTCGCTGCGCGCCGACCAAAGAGAAAAGTAAGTGCACGACGCGCTCGCGCGAAGACGTAGCGAGTACAAAGAAAGCGCTAAAAGTCGGGGAGGTAATGCAGGTATAAAGAGTCGTATCTGTCGCGCGCGACGGGAGAAAAAAAAGGAACGCGAGCGCGATTGCCCAACAACGAGCCGTAACAAATTGTTATAGCCGCCAAGGTGAGCCCCACCCGCGCGCTCTTTATAAGGGAATAAAATCTTAACGGCGACGGGACCTTAGAAGCTCTCTGGAGTCTTCGCAGGAGAAGGAGACAGAGAGGGAGAGATGGAACGAATCCATCGAGGAGCCGATAAACAACGGCTTGGAGAGTGAGAAGGAACGAGAGAAGAGTATATTATACACGAGTGGCTTCGTCTCGACGTACAAAAGGTGGAGTCGTTTCCTACTTTATGTGAAGCGCTTTCGTGTGTCAAGTGGAGCGCGCGGTGGAAATACTATATAATTGCGAAAGAAGTCATTGAAATGCAACCGTCGGAGAGCAGAGATTTAGGTGAAACCGCGTAGTTGTTGTTAGGTAAAATTGTAAATTTATGATTAGTAATATTTAGCATTTTTAATTAAAGCTATTTGAGTTCTTGCAGTAATTTATACGGGAATCAGGAATAATGTTGTACAAGTAGAAGTAGGCAGAACAGTTGATAAAAAGCGGCTCTTAGACGTACTGGAATCGTTTCAAGGAAAAAAAAATCCTACTATCACTTTTAATGGCTCTTTGGAAGTTTTAAGCACTGCACCTTACAGCCCTTAAACGCGCAATTAAGATGGTTAGAAGGATTTATTTTATAGCTTTTTGCAAGTAGGGTAATGACTCATTATGAAACGATTTCAAGGGATTTTTTCGAAGATACATTTTCATTAGTCAATATATGCGTTAGAAAATTCATAAACAGTAATATCTACATACGTTTAAATAAGTTATACAGTTATGATTTATAATTACCTGTGATGTATATTATTTATGTTAATTGCAAATTGTTTACTTATGTTAACATAATTTTTTCATATAAAATCAATAAATTGATCAGTTTTTCTGATTACATTATTGTCATGGATGCAAGAAGACCATTCGTCACGATCGGCCATCGAACGGTGCCTAGCGGAGACTGCAACTTTTCTTTTATAGGGAGCATGATCTGTGCGGGAGATCTGCGCACGGTTACAGTTTCTGGGGTAAAAGTGCAAGCTTGCATCTTCTGGAGCGAGTGGGCTAGGTTGTGGGCGTCAAGGCGAACACACGGAAGGTTATTCGCCTTGTTAAGACCAGCGTCAGCGCCCCCCGCGGCCAGAATCCGAACTGCTTATTTTGGGATAGACACAGCTG
>UXGD01006427.1:0-12530 GCA_900474315.1 Torymus auratus
ATATATATATATATATATATAAAATAACGTAATCATAATGTTGCGTGTCCGTGAAAATGGTACCATAA
The DNA here is from genome assembly GCA_900474315.1 of Torymus auratus. Lineage (NCBI taxonomy): Eukaryota > Metazoa > Arthropoda > Insecta > Hymenoptera > Torymidae > Torymus > Torymus auratus. The sequence goes on from UXGD01006427.1 coordinate 69, forward strand.
ATCGTACACAACCATATGCAATTTATTTTTTAATTGGTCTACATTAATATTCATATATCATTCTTAAATGTTATATTTTTAAAGAACGATAAAGGAAAATCAGACACCGAAGGGTTAAATTAATGTTTGTTATTCACGCTTCGCGTTTACTCAATCGTCCTTAATTAATTATGAAGTATAAGGTATATAAAGCGTAATAATTCACTGTTAAGATCGGCTCTTTGAGCTTTTGAAATAACGCGCGCAGAGTTTTGTAAACCCCAAACGATGCACGTTACGTGAAAACTGATATCTCAATTTACGCGCGATAATGTAATGTGTATGTATGTACACTTACAATACGCATTTAAATAGCGCGCCGCGTACTCGTGACATAATTCCGTATTTCAATTAAGATAATTAGGATGGGTCGATATACTTTGAGTACTAATTACTCTAAGAGCGCATCATGCTTCAATTTTCTCAATTTTTTTATAATTACCGCCGCGGTAATTGATGAAGAGTATACCTATACTTGCGCTTCGGTAAGTATGTTAGATAGGGATCTAAGGTTTCGAAACGTTTTCAACTTTGAAAGTAAATCATGCGGATTTTTCGAAAACCAAGTAAATCAAACTTGAGCAACGCATATTATGCTATATTTCAGTGTGATTCACACTCCTAATTAAAATTGTCGTATTTTAATTTCAGCGAAGAAAAATATTACAATTATATCCATCAACCATAATTTTACGAAAGTCCACGCCACTTCTCAATCAATTCGCAACTCGTTCATCCGCACCCGTCAGAACCAAATTTATCAATCCACCGCCGCGCGACCAAATCGCATTAAACATTTCACAAAAGAAAACCTCGCGCTCACTACCTCCATCAATCTAATGCATCTACACACACACACACACACACGTGCAACCCTGCAATTTCGCAGCTTTCATCCGATAACGATTAAACGCGACGTCGGCGACGACCTGAAAATGCAAATAGAGTATAGAGTAACGCATGAGTCTCTCCTTTTTGTTCACACACACACATTCACGCGATTTCTCGATGACTGTCGGCATTTCGCTCGACGCGCGCGCGAAAACTCATTTCCTCTGCGATCGATTTTTCACGCGCCGCGGGTAATCGTGAACGTTGAATCGCGAAGGTTTCGGTTTGGGAGAAGAGGATTTGCAGGGAATGGATTGGTACTGCAGGTGATCGATATAATTGTATTGTTAGCGGTAAAAGATTAAAAGTGTAATTGGAGTGCGATTGCGAGGCTGTGGATATAGGGGTTTCTTTGTTGACAAACATTCGTGTCACTACTCGAGTAAGTAAATGGTGAGGAAAAGATTGGATGGTTTGTGTATGCTTTTATGTGAAAAATCGGTTTGTGGTTCTGATGAAATTACGTGCGAGTTTTATGTGAGAATTCGTGTATAATCCATTCAATGGTTAAAGAAAATTGTATATGAATTTTTTTTAAATACCACAAAAAATGTTCCTCCGTATACTTATAATATAAGCGCTACTAATTATTTTAATCCCAATTGTTGATCTATAGGAAGTTAGTTACCATACGCTGATTATACACCTCTTTAACCTTTGATTACTCGCCAAATTGATGTAAATTTTATGTAAATTACACTCGCCATTGCATTCGTGAACGTATAAATCATATATAATATAATAAAATCAGGAAAATTACTTTCTCGCGCGGTATAATTTTTGCTCGTTTTCGACAAGTAAAAACAATTTAATTAATAAATCTTGGTAATTGAGGTTTGTCAAAAATAAAACACACGATACATTATATATACTATATATATTGTAAACAAATAATATAGAAAGAAAATGTTTTAAAACCATCGCATTACTTGAAGGCGTGACTTCATAAAGATCGGACGAACGACACAGTTGCGCAATAAGCGCTAAACTGCGTAAAAGCTTTTTGTAGTATATAATTCGTAGTTAGCGCACGTATAGCGCGCGATAAATACAAAGGATTCCAATATAGCTACATTACCATACAGTTGAATAATCTAGATTTAATCGCGCGGTCGCGATCTGTTTAAATGCCTATTCGGTTTTGATGTGCGACCGCGAACACTCGCAGGAATGCGAGCACAGCAGATAAATCATCAATCAAAAGCGTCATGTAAATGTTATACTTTTTTTTCGCCGCGCGTCGGGCAAATTGCTTCTGTCGTGCCGCGGTAGCTAAGTGCCAGAGAAGTAACTTCGTTGAATATTTATATATATATCAAGCTTATATATACGCAGCAATTATAATTATCAAGATATATATATAAACACGCTTACTTAGTTTCCTTTGAAGAAAAAAAAAACGTGAGTATACAGAGCTCAGCACAAAGCGTGTGTATATAAAATGAACTCGCACACACATTGTGACGGTTTAATTAAAATTTCAAAACCGCGCTTAAACGCTGCGGCGTTTAATAAAGCTTGAAAACCATTTATACAAGAGCCGTGCTCCTAGACGCATATATACACGCGCACTGCAATTCTAATCCGCTAAAGCATTTGCTACCACTCCACCACCCCCACACTGTGGTATTTGCGTTTGCCGCACTTATACGCATGAGTGTAAACACCAGTTGGGTCCCGTGCGACTGTTCTATTGTCTTTTTTTTTCGTCGTATATTTATTTTGGAGCTTTGCGGTGTTGAGCGGAAAAAGAGTGGCACGTGAAAGTGAATAGATTAGGACTGAACATGGTTTGCTTGGGATGATCGAACGAAACTTTGAGTTATTATATATAAAATATTATATTTGCGTATTTATTACAAACATTTATAAATAAAGGAAATATGTTAATGAAATTACATAATTTTGGAAATTTTTACACTTTTAACGCGCAGATTCAAATCACTCATAAAAAACCGCAATCTGTAATTTATACACATACAATTATATCACTCAACCGTTAACCACGCATCTCTTGATTTTCACAAAAAATCTCACAACCCACTGCACCTCAACTCACCTAATCATCACCTCCTCTATACGTACCACACTTACCAACCCATCATTCGCGAGAAATCCCGCGCACTTTTACGAGAAAAAAGAACACACTCCCTTTTGGATAATCACGAACGCGCGCGCGCGAGATGGAGTGTAAAAAAAAGACGCCGAGAGAGAGAGGCAACGGCGTGACTCGGCACCGGTGATAAATTAGACCGGCGAGGAGGCGCAGCGAGCGCGGAATAGAAAGTTGCGCGACGACGCGCGAGTGTAGGTACTTATGTATACGTGCAGTTTATAGGTGGAAAGAGAGGTCGCGTGGTTGTGAACTGGATGGATTCGACGCTCTGAGTGTGTGTGTATGGCGGGGCCGTTTCTTTTTTGGAATGGATGGTGAACGTTTTTTGTATGGATGGATTTGCAAGTGTATGGGTGTGTTGAATTTGGTGTAAGGTGTATATTGGTTGTAGATTGTGGGACGAAGTTAGGTAATGATTATACAGATATTAAATTAATTGTTAATATTACGTGTTAGTATTATTAGGAAGCGTTGATGGATAAAGTCGTTTTCTAATCGTAACCTTTTTATTGTTATTTATAGCCAATGAAATATTCACAACAATATGTTTATTAGCTATTACAGCATTTATCGAAAATATAAATAACGTTAATCTTATAATTATCTCCTTCACCCTAATCCGATTTCACAGCTCTTTTATATATCTACCAGTTAAATCCTAACCCCAGTCGAAATCACTATATGTATTACACTTTACTACAAAGATCATCACTCGCCACCATTATACCCACTTTCAGGCTTTCTCACATACAGAACCACCGAATCATTATATATACCAGCCATCATCGCCCATCTTTATAATTACTATATACAGCATAGTTACACAGAACCGACGCGATCACGCCGCGTTCGCGAAAAAGCCTCACGGTTTCCCACGATCTTTTTGCCAACCCGTACCTACACGATCATCATCTGCTGCTGCGTTTCGCTCCCTCGCCGTTTACCTGTTAAGATCGAGCACAGCGTTCAAAAGGTGAAGGACGCGCGCCAAAGAATTCTCTACCTATTCGCGCGTGTATGTACTTTGGATTCGATTTTATTGTTGCTCTATGTCGCAATTGGTTGTTGGATTGTTGTAGAACTCGTTAAAGAACGGTAGTTTCTGAGTTTTTCGGTGGGGAGAGTGGAGGGGTTACGTAAAAATTGTGATTTATGGTGTTTTAAACGGTACGGTGCTGAATTTTTCCGCGCGGTGGATGTATATGGAAATGTTCTCATGCGTGTGGCGTCGTAAAACGTATATAGTTGCAGTAAATAATTTAATATCTGTCAAGGATTCGTCTAATAAACTCAGCGATTGTTTAATCAATGTTCCACCCGATATATAAATATCGACAATTTACAGTCTTTTTTGTTCTAACTCCTGTTTGTTTCAGCAACGCTTTTTGCACTGCTTCATAAACTGTTATGCCGAACTGTAAACAATACAGGCGGAGGTAATTGGCTGCTTTTACGATGTTATCCGCGCGACACATTGCGTCCGATGCAACGTGATCCTTTTCATCGACAGTACATACACATGTACATACAACAACGTAACTGCGAGCGCATGGGCGAGTTTCTGGGAACATCGTAACGAGTTGCTGCGCTTTTTTTGCATACGCTTCGCGAGAGCCAAGTGCGCAGACTCTATATTTTTTAATAAAATGGCTTGTTTTATGGGTATATAAGCTATTGTTTTTCATTTGAAATAAAAATATGATAATTGCACGTCGGCTAACTATATACACTCGTTATATTATTATACAGTGCCAAGTATACTAGGAATATTTCGACACCGCGTATTGCGATCTGGCGTCTCATTCTTTTTTATATATTATACTGCGTTAGTTGTAAACATATAGCCCGAGAGAAAAAGTGCGTCGGCATGTATAATCTTGTACTTTCACTTTAGTTTCAATGTTACATTGCACTGAATTTTATTGTACTTTGCCGTTATTTATACCTTGCTGTATCTATGCGTTCGCTACGATAACTACAACTGCGTTGTAAAAATACCTCTGCGTGTAATTAATTACACTACGTTAAAACAAATAAACACCCTCGAAATGAATTCCAATGCTTGCGAAACCACATCCATCACTTTAAAGATTTTCACCATATAGCGCATAAAATCACCATATAAAACACATCCCACACTGCGATTGCTTATTCAGATTTCCAAAAAACCACCGCGTCACCCGCCCATTTTCACGCTCGTTAATCTCCCTGAAAAAAAACACACACACACGTCTTATCATCCATCGACAAAAACACTTTCACCCGAAAACTTCGTGTGTGTGTGTGTATATATATATACTTTTTCACACTCCCGCGCACGTGACGGCGAAAATCGTTATGTATATAACAGATGGAAAGGCGAGAGCGAGGATTTCGTCACCCCCTTGCGATCGGTGCATATAGCCGCGCCGCGCGCTCGCGAGAGGCTTATGATTGCGCGCGCCGCTCTGTCTGTTGACCTCAGCTTGAGAGTGTATAGGTACGTTTAGGTCTCCAGGTAGATTGGGATTGAAAAGTGCGGTGAAGAGTGGATTAGGTTGGAGTAAAAGTACTTTGCGCTGTGTATGAAATAAGGATCTTCTTGCGTTACAAGTATTTTCTTGTTGTAAGGGAATGAATAATTTTGATGAAAATTAATTTGTCAGGTTGAGGGTATTCGAAAATTTCCGAGTCATGAACGTTTACAAAGTAACGTTATTGTTTATTGCGAAATATACTAGTTGAAATCAATAGGTCACTTGTAATTGGTAACGCAGGCAAGGATTAGCATCGCCGTAATGATTTTCCGAAAAGAACCGTTCAAAGTATCTATTTGCTTTAATATGAAATAACAAGTCGACAGTTGTGTATTTCATAAAATTTTAAAACAGACGTGAATGACATTTTTTTCTTCTAAACTGTTTGTTTGGTCATAAAAAAGTAACTGTGAATTTTATATGGCGACAGCTTCAAGGTAAATCGTAAAAAATATTACTTGTCGTTTAAAGATTATATATTCCGTGGCTTCCTAGTCCGTTAAGTAAACCTAATTTCCGTTCGTTGTATTTGCTCATTATCACCATCGATGCACATTCGATTATTTATTTATTATTTTATTTTATTTATCACAGAATATATTTAATAAAATAAAATTTAACTGCCAGATCATTCTTAATTATTTTTACAACTGATAAATACATTTTCAATTAATATTATATCAGAGATTAGAAACTCATTTGAAAATTAACAGCCGCTTCACGAAATCGACTATTATATTAAAAATGTTCATAATCTTAACTTTTACTACTTTAGCAAACCCCGATCGAAAAACTCCACGCTTTATTTATCTATTTTATTACTTTCACTTCAGATCGAGTTAAAACCCAATCGAAAATACCATAAAAAACCGCGCGCATTTTCCTCAAAAACGGCGCCCGCCGCCGTCAATCACTCCCATCTCATCATTATATATTATACAAAACCACTTTCAAATCAAACCCATCCATCTAATCTCGCTCGTACACACGCGCATAACCTTCCGTTCACTTCCCTCTTCGAATCTCCGCGATCAAAGATTTTCAACGCACGCTCCGTATCAGCATTCGATTGCTTTATTAGCCGCGATCGTTTTTTTTCTCTCTAACAAAAAAAACCTACCGAGGTTTCCTATATATACGCCGCCCGCGCGATTTGCTTTTTAAATTTATTGTAATTCCACGCGAGCGCAGGAGAGTTCGAAAACTCACGCGCGAAACTTTCACCGCGCGCGGCGCCATGTGTGTGCAGAGGCCTTTCCACGTGCGCGCATATAATATCGAGGAATTCTCGTAAAAATGCCGGTGGCTTTTTTATAGACGCGAGCGCGCGCTGTGAGTGCAATGGAGAGTAAAAAAAAATAACGGGTGAGCGACGCGCCTGTGTTTGTTGGAGGCGCGTGAATATGGCACTTTTGCAGGATTATGGTGGTTGGAAAAAATACGCGAGAAAAATTGATTGAAGAGTTTGATAGAATTGATATAGCTTGGTTACAACATTGTTGAATTATCGTGTATTTATTTCATTAGAAACCTGATTTTTACGGTAATAAAATGTTTTACGAAGTTTCCAAGTTATTTAATAACCATTTACATAGATAAATTGAATGAGAGAGGAAAAAAGGCGCAAACGAGTTGAGAAAGTGCAGATATACGTACCGCAATCGAATTTTCATCGACTTTTCTTGCCTTTTAGTTTACATAAGACTACGACATATAATTTGCGGTAACTCTTGCAGTTCTAGTATAGTAATCAGCTATATATTTTTAAAGCCTATAATTATGCCAAATCTGGCCTTGCCTGTCACCCAAGTACATGAAACCTGACAAAAATAGCTTCCTTATCTCACGAGAAAGTGACGAAGAAAATAGTTTTGTCCGCGGCTATGGCATTTTTGTCTGCAACTGCAATCTCGAGCTTGCATTTTACAGCCTCTAACTTTCACGTTTGTAACCACTGTTCTGTTTTTTAAGTAAAATCTTTATACGACTGTCGAATTGTTATTAAAAAAAACATTACCTCGGATTTTTAATTTCGAATTAACGTTCGTTTATCTACTATACTTTCAAAATTAAATCGATGATAAACGAGTGGTTATATCTCGCGCTCTTTAAAGAAACTCATTCTTCGTGCGAGTACGCAATTCAACGCGTCTTTTTACTTTCACTATCGCCGCGTCGACAAACCGATTAGTCCAAAAATTATGAATCGTGCGCGAGTCTCTTGCTCATCGAGCGCAAAACAGATGTTTTCTAACTGATAATCCGATACAGGCATACCTCTCTCCGTGTTTACTTTTGTTTTTTCATTGTATATTTATAAAAGAGATTTATAAATTCACGCGAGAGTCCGAAATGAAATAACCATCGAAAACAGCAGCGTTTTTATTTTACAAAACGCTGGCTTTTATAATTACAAGCCAAAACATAATTTTTCATTTAACGAAACATAACATAACAAACCCAAAATGCTTCTTAATATTTGTTATTGCCATCAACAAAACATAGTCAATTTTCACAACTTGCAGGTACTTTTACCTTCACAGAAGTTCAACCCTTCGTACAAAATCCACAAAATTCTCCCCCACACCTCCTTCACTCCAACCCACGACCTCACCTCTTACACTCATACACCTCCGTAACGCACAGTTCGCCAACGGATATACGCGCCCCGTTATCCATCCTCGCCGCGCTGCTGAATTAAAAAGGGAACGCTCGCATTGCGCGCGGAGAAGTAACTTTCGCTCGCTCGCACTCGTAGGGAATACATATAATACTATTATACGACAAGTGGTAGTCGCTAACGGGACGCTCGCTAGCGCGGGTCTCTTTAACGGAGAGAAACGATTACGTGTCGTTCATTGCCCATAAACGTGTGGAATGGAATGAGGGGATCGATGGGATGAGCCTTGTACGGGTACGCCAGCTGGTGCGTATAGGTACTATGGGTTGTGTATAGAGCTGTGTCGATGGATAGGTACGCGATGGAAAAATGAAACGGGGTAAACATTGGCGCGATTTATGATGGGTGTAAAAGATAAAGGTAGTAAGGTATATGTAATTAACCAATTTGATAAATATCTATTGTTATAGTGGTTATACGGTTGTTCGAGATAATTATGTTTATTAAATATATTACATTGATGTGTACATATAACATAATGCGTTGAAATTACATGAAAATCGAGGAAATCGGCTGGGCATGAGCGCGAAGGTTTTGTAACTGGGATCGTAGCGGGTGTATATATGCGTTATGTATTGATATGAATAACTTTCTAGCGTGATTCAACAATAAACTGAGCGTATACGCACTGAATGTTTACAAAACATAGTGCATTATACTTTTTCAGGTCTATACGGTCAGTTAAAGAGTAATCGCTGATTCGCGCAGTGGCTGTGGGTTGAAAATCGTCGTTACGTAAAATGGGTATACAAAAAGTAAATGTTGCTTGTGGATGTGTGATTTTATTATAATTATTGTTTACTATTACGTATAGGTGGACTGGTATAAATCGTTCGCTGGTTGAAGTAATTTTTTTCTGCGATTCTTGTATAATATAATCATGTTATATCGTCTGTAGCATGTTCATTGCACCGCAGTGTATAGACTGATTTAGTCTATATTATTATATTTCAATTGTTAAGGGGTAACTATAACCGTTAAACTAAAATAAAATAAAATAATGGACGCTGGTTAATTTATAAAAATAAATACGTAGCTCTGAGAAAAGAGAAGTTAATTATAATGGGAAATAGTCGAAGACTATACATCAGAGGAAAATTTATAGATCATATAATGAAAAAAAACTCCGAAAATATTCACAATAATTCATTAACAGAAAATTTTTAATTTCCCTAATTACACTTCTAATTTCGATTTAAAAAATCTCAAACCCCTAAGTGAAAAAAAAAACAATACCAACCAACACCGAATCAAAAAATCCTATTTTCCAAACGCAAACACCAAGCTCGACCTCAAATCTCTCTCTAAAACCCATTAAAAAACAGGAACAGCAGCAGCATAGCGACGGCCTCGCGCGGAACGAAATTACACTTATGATTATGACCTTTGGCCAATTAGCTCGCAGCCAGCTCGCAGCGCCGCCGTCCGGCTCGCGATTCCCCCATTGTCCTGGCCCCGCGCGCGTGTATGTATGAAACATTACGGCTGCTCCGTGGTATACAAAAACGCGGCCGTGTGAAAACCGTATTACCGCGCCGGTGAGTTTCCGCGGTTGTGAAAGTCCGGCGCGCGAGCACCGGTGTATATACGTAGATTCCGCCTTTTTTCCTCGACTGTGTGTGTCGCGCGACGCGGCTATATAGCTCTTCCTTGTTGTATAAAGGTGGCTTGTATTGGGGTTTGGTCATGGCGAGAGGATGAAGTATGAGGAGTTTAAAAAGTATTAATAAATTGTAGTAATGATGGGGTTAGTACAAGTTTTTAAATTTCATGAATATAAATAAATTTGCTGAATATCTTGTAGATTGTGCTAAAAAAGGTTGTTGTTTTTTTTTAATATATTGTTATTTTCATGTCAAAACGTGTTCAAAAGCGCGCTGAAAATACAAGTATTTCCTTTTACCCGCGAAGAGCAAACGCGGAAGTACATAAACCTTCTGTCGCATACCTAAAGTATAATTACAGGTAGCATCTATACTTTTTACTTATATTTTTAATGCAGACTGACACATTATATAAAATTATTTTGAAATAACGTGCGCACGTGACACAGGCCGGAATTAACTGCGAGCATAGGAATACCGTAATTTCCGAATGATATAGTTACATCTCCGCGCGCTCATTGCGCTTTTTCCGATGCAATTATCAAATAACTGTACATAACGAATGATACATTTTTATGGTAATTACCAACCTGACGTCACAATACACCATATAATAAATACATATGATACATTTCGCTACAAGCAACTATACATATACACATAATATCCATGCTATCTTTGTTCTTTCTATCCTCGGTGTACCGTAATCATCGCCACCTACTTTTATTTCAAATATAAACAATGGAACATTTTTTTCAGATTTTTCAATGTTGCGGTAACCCGATACTACACGCGGCTGCTATATATACTCCTCGCCGCGATCGCCGAATGAATTTCAGCTAGCTGGAAATTTCTCTGATCCAGTCGGTGAGCACGCACCTTTCTCACCGACAATGAGAGTGGAATTCGATCTGGTGAATCTTATCTTTCGACCAGCGACATCACGAAGGTTTAGATCTTCACGCCGTTCGATCGTGTGATCTTGAAATTTTAATTTTATGTGTTTGCCTATTCGCGACAATGAAAAAAGGTGGCACGTACGGCTACCGTATTGTTCGAGTTTGGGTGATGTCTGTGATCGATTATGGTAATAAGTATATATTGACGTAGTGTTATAGGTCTGGATTTGATAATTATAAAAATAGCTAAAGAACACGTAGAGAACTGGATAAAATGTAAGCCGTTCATTGAATTCCAAACTATTTATTTACGCTAATAAATAATTCACCATTTATAATAATGTTTTCATTTTCATATACTTGGATCAAATCCACGCGTTGTCAATTAAATTAAAAAGTAAGAATGATTTATAAAGTGCCAGCAGCTGCCGGTTTGTCGAAAATATAAGGAAAGAAGCGGGAAACGTGTATCCGCGGTATACGGTTTTCTCATGCGAATGTCATGAGAACCGTGACTATACTTATCGCGCGCGGTTGGAAAACGTGGCATTATAACATTTTCTCACGCAAATTTTTCACTGTCAATAATACTTACTTACTTTATTTACAATTAGACGCGGTTGCGCAATTATATTCCTTCATTTGAAATGAAAAATTCTCAAATCGCGTGGCAATCATTTCCAAATATGTATACAGCCCAGAAATTAGCTCGCGTTTCACCGTATTTCACCAATTTTAAAATCGGCCTCCGAATCGTACTTCAAAAAAACAACTTTCAACGACTATACTCGAATTTGGACATTCCTTTGTACAACAACATAGTATAACGTATACAAAACTATATGGGCATGAAGTGCAATTAGCATCGATCGACGATGGTTTGTATACCTATAGCGAGCGCATATCTGAATAATTCTTTCTTCGCTGCGATAGTAATTAAATCTATACTTTCTAAAGCGAAAATGCACACGAAATGGTGAGGGATATACGCGCGTGCGTCGAGGAGAAAACGTGCGTAATCGCCGTGCTATTAATTAGATTATGATTAATGTAAACGAGATAGTTTCCCAAAAACTGACCTACTTCGTGAAGATGTTTTCAAGTATTAATGTATAGCTGTGGCTATATAAGGAGATGGACAAAATGGGTCTATAAATTGCTTTGATTCTTAATTAGTCTAACGTGTATTAAATGTATATTTCTATATTGACTGTCGATTAAAAATAAAATGTTTAAAAAAGTCATCTTTATTTTAAAAAACTGTTCGATTTTCGCGAATGGAAAACATTATCTTTTCTATATACGAAGTCATCTTTTCAATATCTCTAAAGATACCTAAAATTTATTGAAATTTCTAAATTTGCAAAAATTACTTTTTTATTTACACAAATCTACTGATTATAGATACAGTTTCTCCAAAAAATTTTAAATGACAATTCGCATCAACTTATCAGCACGAAAACACCGCACATTTTTATTACATATCATATCCTTAATACCCCAACAAATTTAGATAACCCCAACTACATTTACATAGCAAGATTCATCTTGATATTGTATTGTCTTGTCTCAATATTCAAAACAATAATCAATACAATATTTATATACAGTTTTCGATACAATATCAAGATTGTGGTGTGAAGAATGTAAAGGATCTTGTTTTGTCTTGAAAATAACTTGACATTTTCTAATCGTAACAATTTAGGGAAATAATCAT
>UXGD01006428.1:0-12530 GCA_900474315.1 Torymus auratus
AGGGAGGAAAATTGACTTTTTCTAGCGAGGATGATGATTGAGCACAAGTGATACACGAGTGCTCAAAATCATCATCCGAGTCTGAAATAGGACCTTTTTTTGCATGAAAAATGAATGGAAGATCGGGCATATCGAGTCGTCACATAGCGGAAGACAAAGTAGTTTTCCTCCCGCTACTGCGGGAGATTTCGCCAAACGCTCGACAAGTTCGATTTTCGATTCATTTTTTTACACAGAAAAAGGCCCTTTTTCATACATGTGTTGAAAAAAATATGTTTATTCATTCTACATGTTTTTTCAAAAATTTACAAATTCATTAGTAATTACAAAAATTACACAATATTTCTTATTCTTTAAATTATTTATTAGCTGCTATTGATAATGTGTCAGCAAAAAAGTACTATGTTAAGATATTAATAATACAAAATAACCTACCTACTACCACGGGTACATAATACTTACGGTGCATAAAGCATTTCCCCCCTCAATAAAAAAAGACACACACACACGCGCACATACAGACATTGTCTAAAATAATATTGTGATACAAACTTCTAATACCTCGAATCATGTTTCTGGAGCGATTTCAAGAAACCTAAAATTTTACTATTACAAAGCTTCCTCTAGGCGGAAGCAAAATTATTTTTTTTTTTGTTCATTATTAATGGATATATTATTTTTAATATAGCAATAGAAACAAAATTAAGGTTGAAAAAACATTAAACTAACAAAAACTTTTGACGATTAGTTACTGAAAATATGTGTATTGTTTTCATTTTAACGTCGCGCACGCCTCTAGTATCAACATCCTGAAACACAATAATGCGCAATGCGCATGCGCGAGTACAAAAATACCAGGTTACTTGATAAAAACCGCTGCCAATTCTTTGGCATTTAGCTCCTTAAATTAATTTTTCGATTCCTTCTATTGAAATTCTAAACATATATTTTGATAAAATTTATTAGTCACCTATAGTAAAATGTATCAGTCATCTAGTAAACTTTAAGTTTTCTTAGTAAAAATTACCAGGTACACTGGTAAAAATTCAGATTTAGTCATTTTGACCAGTACCTGGTAATTTTTACTGAGATAATTTGGTATTTCTTAAAAGTGGTTATGGTAGTTTTTCTTGGACAACTTATAAATTGCATTAGAAACCTGGGAATATTGCGGCTTTTCATAGTCTGTCCATACTCTACCAAGGCACCTTGGTAATTTTTACCCTATAATTTCTCTCCGTGTATCGAAATAGTGCATATGCACTTTGAAATAGCGTATATACAAGACTAAACAGTGTATACACAAATAATTTAGTGTATATACACTATTTCGGAGTGCATATGCACTATTTCGGCAGTGCCCGACTTAACACTCTAAAATAGTGATTTTTCACTGAATTTAATTTATAGAGTAAATGAATTAATTAAGTAGTTTGAAATCAGTTCCTGCCACCATCAGCAAAAGGAAAAGCAGGGGAAATTACCAAATCTTGTAAGGAGTAGCACTGATAGGTTCAGCCTAACTTAATGTCCAAGCACTAGAACAGAGATAAAAGAAAAAGTAGTCGCAAAGCTATAGGTCAAGAGCCTGAGGAAAAGACGAACAGAAAAGCGCAAAGGAGATTGAAAAGGGAATAGAGAAAGGGGGGGGGAGAATCGTTTGGCTGATTACTTTCATTACCTCGGGGGTAGTTTGCGAGTACCGATTGCGTGCATGTACTCCTTCCCCCCTTTGATCTGACCCGAGGAAATCACTTGCTTTCTGTCCGTCATTTCTCTCGTTTTTTTGGCACAGTTAGAAGTGGACACGATCAACTACGCGCGCGTGTGCACGCGTTTGACGAATAAACGCAACTACGAGGGTGTATAGAGTGAAACGGGGCTCTCGCGCAACAAAATAAAAATGGTTTATTTTTTTGCATGTTGTGTCTGGTCGCGGGAAAACTCTGCGAGTTTTTGTTTTCACAGGACGTATTATTCTCGTATATTGGGACAGTATGAAACTTTTTAGCTATAAACCGATTAAAAAAAAGGTTTATTTGTTTTCAAACCTTAAATTTTGATTCAAGGATAGAAGGTATTACAATAAGTTGTAAAGTTTCGGTTTCCTGAAAGAGAAACTCGTTCTTGTTTGAAGAATTACACCATTTTAAATAAAATAAAAAAATAAATGATAAATCAGCCAAAACTAAACATATCCTCTCAGTTGCTCGCATAACATGCTTTGTGCACTTGTAGGTATAAGTTTTGTATCATTATCATAAATCGAATTGAAAAGGAAAAGAGGTCTGTTAAAACTTGAATCCGTAGTGGCCTTTTCACATGAATTTTCACTTTTTCATATAAAGAGGTTTTCAACTTTGCAAACCCATTTTTCTCAACTTTCTTTTCTAACCTTAACAGTAAAAAGGATAACATTGTCACGGAACTAGTAAACTTCTCTTGTGTTAACACACTTGGCTCAAATAGATCGACCTCTGCATTCGGATTTTGAATCACGGCAAACAAACAGCTCACTTTAATACATTCGACACTATAATCCTCTCCAGCTTTTCACGATGCTTCTGCTACAATTGCGAGTTTCGTATCCTCGGTGTGTGTATCAAAATTGAATCGAATGTGTGCGAGTCAAGTGTCCGTCTAAAGCCACACTCGCACTACTTGCAGTGGCCGAGAAAAGTTTTGTCCGCACGTCTGCGAAAACGAAACCCGACGTGTCCGCGTGTACACGCAAACACATGTATTTTCGCGGCGGCTATTCATTGGCTCAAGGCGAGTTTAAACTCGAACTTTCGCGTTTTTATACTTTATTGGCATCAACAGCGCAGCGCCAAAGCTATATATCTACCCTCCCTCCGCTCTCTCTCCACCGGTTCATTCGCAAAAATCGCCACAGTAGTGGTATCGTGGCGTCGGACGGGTTCTCCTTGCCACGCGAAACTCGGCCGGCTAGTAGTAACGTCCCGAGTAATGTACGGCGCGCGAGTTGCGCGAAACTTCGAAGTCTTTCAGTTTGCTCGTCGGTTTCCCCTTACGCCCCGAGCGGAAGTTAAAGATGATTGGTCGTACAGAGGATTAAGGTCACACAGGTCTCTCGCTCTCTCTCTCGCTCTGTTCTCGTCTTCGCTTCGCACGCGTAACGCTCGCTCTCGGACTGTATTACGTATTCATTGTATGTTCTTCCAAGAAGGATTACGAGAGCTTTAATCCAGCTTTCGAAGATTTGATCCTAAACTCGTGCACCATTCGAAGTCTCTCTTCCTCTCTCTCCCACTCTGGCCTCATCTCTCCTCGGCCTTTACTGTTTTCCTCCATTGTCGGTGGTAGAGGGGTTGGGCGTTTAAACAAAAACTGTCAATATTAAAATAATTTTCTAAATCATAAATTGCAGTCCAGTGCTAATAAGTCAGGTAATTGCAGGCACCAACTGGCATAAATCCGTATTTCGCTTTGAAACATAATAATATTTCAAATATGAATTAAAGACTAAATAACTACTACCCTGCTCTTCACATTGAAATACCTATTGTACTTTTTCAAAGGAAGTGCTTGGTACGGTAGAACTTTTCAAGAATCTCATGAATTTTTAAGTTTTGAGGGTCATTGAATAAAAATTATTTATTTCAATATGTGTGTTTATATATGAGTAAATGTTAATATTAATGAAGTAATAGATGAAAAAGTTGACGATCTAAACTTTAAATACAAGTACTAAATTATTTTTCGATGATTTGTTTAATAACCAATTTTTGTTCAGCCTCTAAGGATGGTAGTGAAAACAACTATGGTCCAGTAAAGCGAAAATAATTATTAGCTTCGCAAGACTGTGTAAAAAAGACTATGAAAAATAAGTTTTTAGTGTAAAGTATTTATTTTTTACTTTTAATTTTTTTATCCTAAAGAAACGGTAATGGATCATGATTTTTTGTTGTTTCAACCAACATTTATCACATTTTAGTAAATTCGTGCGACATCGGCGGTTGCGTAGATATTTAAATCGTGGGTCCTAAGCCGTGTAGTTTGCCGTTGATCTTCCTCGTTTGATGCTAGAAGATAGTATACGTGTAAGAGGATATCTCTGTTCGCAAGCCCTCTAAGTTTAAAGTTGCAGTCACCCTACTTACGAAGACTTCCTTGCGCACCGCATTATAAACCATATACGTATAAAGTTATCTTATGGTGCGAAAGAAAGTTAAAAGGAAAAAAAGTCAAAACCCTCGCCAGACAGAAAGAGAGAAGGTGCGGGGAGGGGGGAAGCCCGCGACAGGCCAACCGACTTCTATACCCCTTTCGACGAAAGCCGCGTTCCCGATACGCTCTCGGCCTCGAGGACAGATAGTCTCCCAGCCTCTTCGCCGTTTGAAGAAAGAGAGGCCGCAGTAGCTCGAGTCATCGCCGCCCGGCAGAAGCTTCGCGATCCTTGGCCGACGTTCAATATAACGCGCGGGGAGGCGACTAATTATTGGCAGGCGCTCCCGATGAAGAGCGCCGCGCTGATATCGCTAATGATTTTTCCAGCCCCCCTCCTTCCAAACAAGCCCCTTAACACACTTTCCGACCTCGCAGGTGATTTCACGTTTAATTGAATTGCCCGTCGCTGCGGCCGCGTCAGCACCCCGCTCGATGGAGAACGAGAGAGGCCGCGCGAGGCTGCTAGAGGCGGGGGAGTCTATTTTGGCTTTTTCGATATTGCAAAACACGGAAATAGTGATAGGCCTTTGTGAGAAATAATATTTATACTTTTATGTGATAAACTAGAGTTTTATTCTCGTTCTAATTCGCATCTTTCATTTATGTTGCAGGTATGTAAAGGTTTACACATCTGATGTGCACGGTCGACTATTCGTGAGTGAAGGAGCCAACATTTAAATAAAGGTTAAAATAGCATTCAATACTAGCACTAGTTAAACTCGGGGGAAAGTTATCACTTGGTGTATAATGTTTGCTTCATTCTGACAGCTTATAATAAGAATGTCTAATATGTTACGCAAGTTAATTTTAAGTATATGGTATATAATATTTCAGTAAATTTATCATAGATTTTTCTAATGGAAATAATGATATGAGTCTACATCTAAACATGTTCACACAAATAAGTAGCTCGAACGGGCAATTAATTACCTATCTTCCAGATAATCTTAATCATGATTTCGACATTATCGGCAAATGTCATAGTTTTAGCTAACTTCATGGAATTTCATATACAACATTAATAGTAGTAACGAGCTTTCCGTTGTCGATCCTAAAACAATGACGTAGTTGAAAAGCAGATAAATTATCGGCATAATTGCTTCGTTGTTTAGCGGTACAGTTTAAATGTGCATTTAATCTGGGCTAATGGCGCGCCTGTCCGCATCGAAGCCCGGTTAAAAATAGATCAGAGATACGTCAAATGGCAATCCCTAGCGGCGCAATGTATCAGCGGAGATTAACTCGGAGCCGACAAGTAATGCGTTTCACGAATGTTTTTCAAGTTTTATCGGGTAATTAGAAAATAACGAGATGACGGGAATTAGAAAAGAGGAGATGGCGGGAAAAAATTCTTAGTTACCGCAGCGAAAGTTATTGCGTCGAATTTATAACTCGGCGCCATGTAATTGTTTCGCGGGAGCCAAGTCGGCAATCCTCGGCTCTCGCGTTGACAGGTGATTTCGCGCTGATTGAATGAGTCCCGTGTTCCAGATGAAAGCGAAAAAAAGCGCCAGCTCTCTCTCTCTCTGGCGCGGGAAAAAGGGAGAGAGAGAGAAAAAGAGAGCGAGCTGCGGGGGAAGCGCTCTGCCGAACTACGCCGTAAGAAAAAAGAGGAGACGTGGGGGAGGTGAAAAGCGGAAAACAAAAGAGCTTTCAGCGCGAAGCAATTTTTCGCGAGCGCGCGCGCGCTCGCAGCCCCAGAACTCGTGACGGGAGTTCTACGCCCGGTGTAACACACGCGTGGGACTGATTCTCTCCCCCCTTCCCCCCACGTCGCACTCTCCCCAGCTCTTGCTCTCTTGCTTGTCCCCTTTGTTTCTCGCGCTCGCGCGCGATGCTGTACGGCTGTTCCGACTGGCGCGCCGGGACGGGATACCGACGACCGAGAGGAGAACGAATGGCTCGCGTAATCATGGCCCCTAAGCGGCCGGTATTTGTTATCTTTAAGGAGAGAAAGACACACAGCTGATGCTGCAATAATCGCGGGATTCAGCGGTGAGCGTCTGTTTTTCGAGTATATGTCCTTCGTATGTTTCCTGAACTGGGTTATTTGTGCAGAGCTTCTCACGCATTTTATTGGGATTCTAAAGTCGCAACAAATAAATGATTCATCGAGCATACGGATTACAAAGCATAGTAATGACAAATTTTATGGATTGCTTTGCTAGAATGATTGTGTAATACTTACCGGCCAGTCGTTTTCTCGAGTTAAAAATGCTTGTATCTCATTGACTATTTTTTCCCAATTCATTTGAAAGTTTTAGATGTGTAGGCTTAGACTAGATTCTTTTAAAGTGCCATTTTGTATAAGGATGTTTAAACTTTAAGCAATTTAATTATTTTAGATCTCTTCATTTACTTTATTTTAATCTGTAAAATATATTTTTACTTGAAATTTAAAATAAAAATATTTATTAAAAAATATTCTAATATCCATCACTTTTATATAATTCATCATTGATATCGTTTTTCAATAAGTATTGATATTTATTTATTTATTTACTTATTTATTCATTATACGGACAGGGAACCCTTTACAACATAAAAATAAAACATAATAATTGTATAAAATAACGGTCGAAGTAGACAAATTATACAGATAAAACTGTATATGCCGGTTACATTAGTAGTAATTGTGGATTTTTGAGCCAGTTTGAAGCTTGATTGATTTTGCACACTCGATAGACTAACTGGTAGAAGATTCCACAAACGTTTCATGCGGTTTATTGGCGAATAACCAACCGAAATAGCATGTGAAAAGAGACTTTAACAAAATTCTGTGGTTGCGTAGAGAATAGGTGAAATGACGATTACGGAAAAGACTATTTAATTCAGTGCACTGAATAATATTATGAATAATTTTAAACGTACACAGACAGTCATGGTAGTGGTGAAGTAAGCTTATGATTTAAATATTGCATAAAGATGCTATTTCAGTGTAGTTTGGAGCAAACAGGATTAATGTTGTTATTTTAGACAAATGAAATGAAGTATTTTAAATCCTCCTGTTGGTTCGCGAATTACATTTAGTTTGTTGAATTTAATTAACATGCTGTTTTAAATGAATGTTGCTTATAAAAAATGAACGATTGTAATTTTAAATCTATTCAGGTTATCTGCATAATAAATACTGGCATTGCCAAGTTGTCCATCAAATGACTTTGAGAATAAACCCTGAGATGAACCAAAAGTTACCAATGAACCCGAAACCCCATACCATTTTTAGTCTAGGTGTTTTTCGAATGTAAGGTCCACTTAAAATGTTATAGAAGGTGATAGATTAAAATTATTGTTCGAAAAGCAAGTCCTCGCAGCATAGTTTCACATCATCTGCTCCAGAACCCCAAGAGGCGCACGAACACAACCGGGGCGCGAAGGAGAAAGCGAGGAGCCTGCTGGCAATTATATAATCGCGCGGTGGCCTCTCGAGCTTTGCCTTTTACACTCGGTCTGCAGAGTTCCACGAGGCACAAACCAGTCAATTCCATTATGGCCGTGACGTTAACCTAAGCCGCTTAACGCCGCGCGTTTGCCCCTCGCACCTGACGTCGGGCGCAGAAGCTGGGCGCGGGCGCCGCCCTTTCACAGTACACAGGCCGGCTCGAACGATTATCAATTTGCGAGCGACACGCAGCCAGCCGCTCGGTCGCATCAATGATGAGCCGGCAGGCTCTCACGGCTAATTTATGCATCTGCGCTGGACGCGTAATCCGGCCAAGGCTCTTCTCACTCGGTCTCTCCCTCTCTCCCTCTCTCGGCTCCATGTCCTCTTCCTCGCTCGCACCCTCGCCCCGATTAATGGCGCACCTTAAGACTCTAAGTACCCGCTCGAGGCGTCCAAACACGATCATTTCGTTTCAGCCACTCGACAAATGTTACTAGTTTTCAACATCATCATTCAACGAAACGTATAATGAATTAACTGCTAGTTATTATGTAAATCTCTGTATATATTCTTTCTACATTGAATTTTCCACTATTTTGCATTTTTCCTCAATATCCAAAAGTTAGCAATTCTTCACTAAAGTTCCCTACATCCAATCGAGTAAAATATTCGACGCAACGCCAACGGTCTCAGGAAGCTTGAATCGATGGCATCTCTTCCTCGAAAAATAAGCTCCCCGCGTATAAGAGAGACAGAAAGAGCGCGAGCTTCCTGCCACTGCTTATCAGTCTGGCGCAAGTATTTTCACCGGAGCACCGCGCGGCGTACACATCCGTTAAATTCGAGCTCGCCCTTCTCCTTTCCTCGTCCTACATATAAACGGTGTTTACGCGCACGGGGGGTGGCGCTATCTTCGACCCGGACGACGCAGCGTCTTCTACGGGAGGTGTGTAGGTGCACATTGTAGCTCATTCCACCGCGGCAAGCTTATGGCTTTATTATAAAAGCCATTTCCGGGCCCTGGCCTCGCCTGACGCTTCTCCCCCGGATATCCGGCCCACATGGAAGGCCTAGATTTTAGATAAGGGCGCTTTGTGTGCACGCGCGCGTGTGCGTGTTTGCGTGTGTGAGAGAGAGTGAGAGAGAACGCTGAATTTCAAGCATTCCGGGATAGTAACGAGTTAGGAATTAGAGAAGCCGACGGGCGGATAACGCGTGTTTATGCGGAATTCATATTCGCGGAGGCGTGCGCCACAAACACTCTTGCAATAATGGAATGCTGGAGGAGCCCTTTCTCTTAGATTATCTTAATGGATATTAATGAAAGTTTTCATTACGAAGAATCAACGTTTCCCAATAATGAGAATGCATATAAACTGTCAAGATATTTTATTAATTCATGTACGATTGCATAATTTCTATAATACATATTATATTTTTCAATTTTCTTCTATATCCATTCAGAAATCTACTTGAACTTTGATGTTTTTTAATAAATAAATTATTTTATATACAATATTGTAATTTTATTTTGTTTTTACTTTTTCATTAATGAGACTTTTCATATTCGTAGATAATACAATTTTTCAAATATTCCGTATACTCTCTTTTTATTTTTATTATTGTTCTTTCTATTATTATTAATATTTTCTATCCCCTGAGTCAAACAACAACAAATAGTGAGCAAACCAGAATTTTTAATTTTCGGAATTTTCATCACACAACGCATACCCATTGATATAGCGATAGGCAATGCATAAAGAATAAAAAGAATGCATTAATATAGAACTGGAGTGAAAAAGAAGTGAGTGAGCTAGTATACACAATAACATTAAAAAGAACAATGGAGGGAGTAGAAAAAACATTGTCCGCCGCGTCTGAAATTGCAAAACTCAACTGCGCGTTAATAAATTCACTACTACTCACTTCACCTCTCTTCTTTTCTTCCTCTCTCTCTCACTCGCTCCTCTCTCTCTCTCTCACTCGCTCCTCTCTCTCTCTCTCTCTTCTTACCCCATTTTTGGCGCATTGCCTTTCGTTATCCGTATTTCCCGGCAGTCTTTCCTTACGTAAACCACGAGCGCCCAAGTGGCCGCGGCTCATTCGGAAGCTCGCTGCTCTCGCTATCGCTCCTCGGCGAAACAAATCGAAACGGCACGGGCTAAAAACTTCGCCAGCTAGCTCGCGCTAATTATCGCCGCGCATTATGCTCGCAACACGGCTGCGAAAAAGTTCTACGAAAAGAGAGAAAGCTCAAACAATGAAACTCGTGCAAAATGTGCGCAGGAACGTGACCTCGTGCGCTCGATTAGTTCGCGCCAATTTTGTTCATATGCGTATACATACGCACGAAGCCAGCGAATGCACTTGTCGTCGTTTTATTAGCGCCAGCATCCATGTCGCTCTCACGAGGATATACGTATCCATATATATAATACATACACACACTCTCGCGGGGCAATTCGACGTTTTATAAGGCCGCGGTAACTACGCTCGATTCGGCCATTCGATTCCGCGTAAGCGGGCGCGCGCTTACTTTGTCTCTCGGACCCGTTTTACGGCACCCCGCTGGCCGTTAGCGCGCGCGACTAGAGAGGAGTAAAGCCGAGGCTTAAATTAGCATGCATACCCGCCACTTTTTGCAACCGCCTTTCGCGCGCTACTTCGTTTTAAGTGACAGGCTATAAAAAGCTCCGACATTGCCGGGTAAAAAGCGTAATGTAAATTAAGTTGCTTCTGCGACTGGCTCCTGCAGCTGAGGGTAAGGGAAAGAGACGAAAGAAAAAAAGAGGTCAGAAGAGCATTTTTTACCTTCCGCACATGTGACGCAACGCATTGCTCGCGATTTAGGAATTTATATGAGAGATTTTTATTTTCGACAATTTTAGTCTTCAAAAAATTTTTTAAATCACAGAAATTCGGTGAGCAAATTGGAATAGCTTTTATGAGAAAAGTGTAACCACAATATCTCATTTCGTCCCAAATGTCCAAGATTTTCTTTAGATTATTTTATGAAAAAAAAAATTGAAACAAGAAGTGTAGTTGGCGTAAAACGTCTTTACAAACTATTTTTTAGATTTTGAGTGCTATCTTGACGCCGCCATCTTAAATTTTGTTAAAATTTCAAATGAATTTTGACAACCAAATAATATTGTTGTAATTTATGTTCATTGCAATGATTAGGCATAGTTTTTTCGAATAAAAAATGACATTTTTGCAAAGTTTACATTTTAAAAAATTTTTCATATGTTTAGGGAGCTATTTTGACGCCGCCATCTTGAATTAAAAAAAAATTCAACGGGGTTTTGAAGAGAACTCCACGATTTATAGCAAACACGATGATCTCGTACAATTTTACCATGTTGAAAATTCACATTTCTGAAAAAAAAATGTTGAAAATTTAGGATTTTTTTTTGCAATAATTTGTTATAACTTTTCTTAGCGAAGTCGTAGCCCAATTTTAGCTACGGCATTCGAAAGAGGAGGCTTCAAAATATCGGAAATGGCATTTTTACATTTTTTTTGGGGCGTTGATATAAAAAGTTAGAATGCTGAAAACTTAATAGAAATCGTGGACATTTGGGGCGAAATGGGATATATTCACTCTCTAGAGTAATTTAAACGAATGTCACAAATATATTTGATAGGATCTTTAAATTTTCACCACAAAAATTAAAAGCAAGTAACGTAGCTATTTTTATTAAGTAGTATAGATTAATTAGAAAAGGACTCATAGCGCCTCAATGTCGAGGGAATACTGTAATTCCGGCATTGTAGGTTTTTGATTCTTCTAGTGAGTTACACGAGAACCATTGTAGATTTTGGCACCTATTCTATATGCAGACCAATGCAATTCAATCTTTAAATGCTTCACAACATCCGGTCATCGTTCTTATAAGAGATTTATGAACTAACCTAACTGTTACGGATACATACCAATTAGGGTTTCCACAAAGTCTAAGATATGCTCTAACTTAATTATAAAAGAAATACTTGATAGCAGAAATAATAGGTCGACGAATCATTCGATTAAATTCCGATGACGTGTAAAATCCGCGCGCGCAAAGGTCAAATATCCGGATCTTTGTACACATACGAGCAGTCGAGAGACGAGGTATTTATTTTCCGATTTTCTGGCCAAGGCGCTCTCCTTTTCTTCTGTTTCTCGCTTCTTTTCACTGCTCGAGCTGGGCGGTTGGTCATGGCCCGCCTAGTCTTAATTGGTCCGATTAAATAAGGGAGATCGACGGCTCGTGAAAGGCTTCAAGAGGCAGGAGGGAATCGTAAAGTGAAAAGGTGGTCGATGAGTGTAAAACTAAGTTTAATAATACAAGCAATCCAAATGGCAAAAGAAAAGTACCTCGCTTGGATAAAAATAATATGATCTTATGTCTCGTTTATTTTCTTAGTAATTCGACCATTTCCTAAAGGCTTTTCTGCAACGTTCAAGTCCGGAAGAAGATAAGAATGATTTCAAAAATTATAACGTGATAAAAGGGACCGCTTTGCGCATTATTATAAGAGTTGAAACCGTTGTAAGCTCCCTTGAGAAAATGAAAAAGTCGATAAAACACTTTATTTTTAATAAGAACAAATTTCATTGTATAATATGAATAGATTTAATCGTATAATATGAATAATAAAAGAAGTTACTTAAATAAGATGTAATTACAAAAATCATTATTAACTTATTTTAACGCTGTAAGAATCTTCAGCATATAAGAAATGGTTGACAGTTATAATTATGACCATATTCTCTGGTCATAATTATGACCGGGGGGAATTGGCCATAATTATGAATAAACAATTAATCATAATTGTGACCGGAGAATTAGTCATAATTATGACCATAATTATGGCGAACGAGATGCTGAACAATCGACAAACATATATAATAAAATAACCTTAAAATGCCTGCCAATAAATCATTAATCTAATTATAGGTATATCAATT
>UXGD01006429.1:0-12529 GCA_900474315.1 Torymus auratus
CGGGATATAATACATTTCTCTAGTCAGATATCAAAATAAAACAAATATCCCAACTAGGTGTTTTGAATTTTATACTTTGCATCAATGTACTTCTCATACGTCAATCGAATAGCATCAACCATAATTGATTGATTTGTATAGAAATTTTAGTTTTAGAGGCTTTACTATTCAATATCCATCTTATGAAGTAGTAACTACTGCCCACACAACAGTGCCAATAAAATTTTTTCTTCTGCGAAATATTATAACCCTCACGATGTTTCAACATGCAATATATTTCCGTACGTTCGGTAACAACATTATGCAGAGACGAAAACTCTTTAATTTATTGAGGTAACTAATAGTCGGTCATGAAAAAAAAATTATTTGTCCTGAGTTTCTTGACCCCGCAGTCTCTAAGTGCTTTCTATGTTCCTTTTATTAACGATCGCGCAATGCATCACTGAAGATAGTTTTTGCAATCTTTACTTTCTAAATGGATTTTCGCAGTCATTCAAACGTTGCAATATTATATTTTATTATTTTATTGGCGATTCGCAGGCAATAAATTTATCATCATCTTCACAAGAGAATAAATTTTACGACGTAGTATTTAGGTTTTCTAACAGTAAACATGGATTTAAATTTACATAAATATATTTGCATGACGATTGGATTGCGTATAAATTTCTTTTTTTAAGATTTAAGGAAGTGGGAGAGGTCACGACCTCTAGATCATCAATTTCGCTCAAAATTTAGGATTCGTTTTTGGATGCCAAAAGTGACTAAAAAAATTATACTTATACAGACCCACAGATTTTTGTGATTTGTCAACGCATTTTTATTGTCCTACTTAAAATTAACATAACTTATTGAATAAATTGAAATTTTTAGATTCTGAAAAAATCGAATCAACGGTTGTTCTTTCTAGTCTCGACAACAGACTATTTTTAACGATTTTTTTTTAATATCACTGAAAATTCTGATACACTCGACTTTTAAAAACGTTAACTGTATCTTTTTCTATTTTTTGCTATTAAAAAAAGAATTCCAAAGTACGAGCGAAATCCGCGACCCGGAAACCTCTCTTAGTAATATTTTTAAATGAATAATTTCTGTTTTAAGTTCCCAAGTACACGATCGTTATCCATTTACGTACGATAATAATGACGATAATTCCGAATAAAATAATTATTATAAATAAACTTTCTCTTAATAAGATTACATACCGATAAGAAATATACATATAAATTTAATAAGCATTACACGCGGGAAAAGAAATTGCCAGATACAAGTAGATAGGGCAGGAAAGTATTAACTTTCTTAGAGGAAATCCCCCTTAAACCCGCAAGATGTAACTCCAGAATAAGTAGATTACGTTCTCGCCATCTCCATGTTCTCACCTACCACGTTATCTTTCCTGTATCACTTTACATAAAAAGAGAAAATAATAAAATATAAATCTTACATTATCAACCGAATCATTTCCAGTTAATAAACAAACATCTCTACTCTGTTTACAGTGTACAAATGGCGAGGCAGCCGAGCTAGCCGGCCCCTTTCATCGCATCCGCAATGGGCAACAACCGATCGCACCAGTCCGGCGCGACCCAGCTGCAGTCATCATGCCAGCAGCAACGGGCCAGCCCAAGTCGGTCGTTCAGCTTGCTGCAGCTCCTTCGGCGGTCATGGCGCGTTGTCGGCGTGACGGCCAGGACAGCCGCCACGCCGACCGCCGAAGACACCGACGAGTGCGCCACCGATCTATCCTCAAGGTGCAGCGGGTGCAAAGGATGCGGTGCTTACCAGCAGGAGCTGCATTTCGATAGGTGAGTGTGAGAGTTGGGATCTGCTGTACCGATGCGAGATCGGTAGTGAGTGGCAGTCGGTATGGAGGAATTGGGAGGGTAAAGTGAAAGGTGTTGGGATCGGTAAGGATGGTGAAGTGTTACCAGCTGTAGTTGGGTTTGAAGGATCTTTGGGTTCGATCTTTTGGTACTGTAGAGGAATATGATGGGATAGATGTGTTATCTTGTGGGAAATCGGTAAGGAAGTTGTAAATCGAGAAGGATTTTCTTTCTCTAACTGAAAATATATTTCTTTTAATTTTCTTTTCGTTTCGAATTGTTCCTAATTCTTAAATACTTATACACGAGAATGACTTTGTGGTAGATTAATTCTTTGATATTTTAATATTTAATTTACAACTTTATCGAGACGTTATTATAGCACGCTTCTTTGGACCGTCTAAGATAAATATTTGGACCAGTCGTGTAAATTATTATTATTCAGCGGTACATTTATTAAGAACGAGAAAATTGCTAACACGCAATTTACAAGAGTTAAAAAGGCTTTTTAAGAGAAAATTCTTGATTTCTATTGTTAAAACAAAATTTCACTAAATAAAAGATAAAAATTTTCACTGTCAATGTTTGTTCCGCTACGAGGCATTTCTAACGACCGAGTTACGTGACAGGTGTGCGTAAAAATATTATTTCTCCGCTCATTATGCCGATTCGTTTCATTGGAATACTTTACGAGAAAGTATATACGCGTCCGCGGCGAATTTTATCGGGACCATTAATAAATATTCTATAAAACTACTGGAACCTGTCATTGAAATGAAATCGCATAAGATCGATTAATTATAGCACGCAGCATTTGAAATCGTAAATAAGCGTGACAGTTATAAGAGCACTTGCAGTTTTCCATTCGATATATCGTATCTGCAATATGTAACATTTTAGAAAATAAATGCTACACGTATATCTGTGAAATATTTAATTTCAAATTATGTTTTATATTAAACGATATTGAAATTATTGGCGAGTGTAATACTTGTTATTATCGTCGACCTGATATAGAGAATGATACTTGTCCTTTGGCTTAAAACTTTTTGATTATAAATACTTTGTCTTATTATAGAGGAAGTTTTGCGTCCGCAAAGAAACTTTTCGAAACAAAAAATATTAAACATTTTTTAAAGCATTTTTAATGTAAAAATCCGATATTTTGTAAAAAAAAGTTTCTAATGTGGGTTCGTCTGTACAGACAGTAACTCGAGAACGCTTTCAAGACTGATTTTGTTTGTTTTTGAAAAATCGTTTTTCAATTATTCAATTTTCTTTAGTTTTATAAACAGAGGATGATTTTCAAACATTAGTTTTTATCGTTCATATTTTTGAATTTTATGAAGTATCTTCGGAAGGTCTTTCTTTTTTAACATTGAATTTTTATCTATAGCCATATTCTTTATTTATTTCATTTAATTCATATTTAAGTTTTATGTATAACATTCTACTACTCTGCAAATGTTTCAGGCATTTATAAATTTCATTTCGTTCACACGTGACCTTTGTCTTTTTGGTATAAATATAATTATATATTTCCTAATGTCATAAATTAAGTTAGAGAAAGCTTAGTGACACGTAATGACATCAGTTTTTTATTTTCATTTGCATTCAATATAAAATCATTTTATAGAATCCATTCAAACCCCAAACTTATAAATAAATGAAATCCCAAAAATACAAAATCAACAAACACAGTCAAACGTGAATTCCCAATGACTTTATCCTCCTCCCAACAAAACTCCCCATCATGTACCGTTACACATAAACATCGATAATCACACGCCACCAAAACAAGCGCCAAGTACCTTTAAACCCGAAAAACAGACCCAAAAACACGATCTAGCCTTCCGTTAGCTCTCTCGAGCGAACGTGAAACCGGAATTTTTTCAACGCTGAAGCCGCACACGAGCGCGTGTGCACGATCGATACACACGCGTGTGGCGATCGGGTGATGCTATATAATAGGGGACAACGGTAGTGGCGCGCGAGTGCATATCGGGTATTGAGTTTCATAATTTATGATTATTACGTGGAAGCGAGGATGGAATCGGTATTGTCAACGTCGCGAGGTTTATGATTGGAGATAAAAGAAAAATTGCAGCGCTGTGGCTGGACAAGTTTATTATGATAAGGTGTATTAATAATTATTAGAAGCCGTTATCGGGTGTATTAATTTTAGTTAGTTGTTTTGTGGAGGTTTATATGATGTTTAATAAAACTTTCCTTTCGATCAGTGTCTAGGAAGTGATTGCGGAAAAACGTGGACTCTCGTTCCGTGAATTTTTAATTTCGTCAGAGATGAGTTATGGTGAATAATTTTCTATTTTTTAGGATTAAAATTATAATGAAAAATCAATTAGGTAACGGATGAATTTGAAATTTATCAATCAAAATAAAAAACTACCTCCATTTTCAGATATATTGTTCATATTTGATGCAATCCTTTTTCATATACATTAAGAAAAATATATTGTAGCTATAATAACTACTATACAATATATTATTATTTTACTATGACCTTATTTCATAGTATGCAAAGAATATTATGGTAAAGATGTACTTATAAAATATGCTATTAATTACTATATTTAAAAAATGTTTCATGTAGCATAATATGCCAATATATAATTTTAAAATTGCTTAGAATATGGGGTCCTTAGCAATATTGTATCTATTATAATTTACAGTTGTTTTAACTAAACTGATATATTTATTATCAACATATGTTATAGTTAATTCTATACTAGAAAAGATGTGATATAAATAACTGTAATCAATTTTACTATACAATATAGTAACAGCACCCACATATTTAGTATTTCACAATTTCTCATAATTTTCTTATCGATTTTTTTCCGTTTTCATAACCAAGAAGTGGATTTCCTAGTCAATATTGGCACTTGCGCTCGTTCTATCGCTAAGCTGGAACTAATCATCGGCAAATCGTTACGAGGCCACTGCCAACTGCAGTAGCCTGATTTCGAACAAAATGTTTTGTGCGATACTTATAATTCCCGGGCGGGTAAACACGAATGAAGAAAAATAAAGTTACGAAACCTTATATACCCAACATTCCTTCTTAAACGCGATGATTCGAACCTGTTTTTTTTATATGTATTTTCGTTTACCGGATATTCCCGTTTTTCCACTGAAAAACTTTCTAAGCGCATCATTCCGTACGCTTCATCGATGCATCGCCCGATCTCCTTAATTATGGCGTCGAAATTAGCCGCTTAATTGAAACAAACTTTTCGAAAGTGCTTGCGTTGATTTGCATTTTTAGAAAACTTAGTATACGCACGAAATATCAAGCATTACAAAAAATTTATACGTTGAATCTTACGTATATTTGTATATTATTCTCTGGTACATTAGAAATTTTACGCGTTAGTTATAAACGTGTATAATTTGAGGCGTAAATTTTATAAGAAAACGTTTATAATAATATAATCATTATTGCTACTAAGATTTTTCAAGATTCCATATAGAGTATTATTGTACACTCTGCACGCGAGTCGTAATCTTTTATCGGCGCACTATACGCTTGTGGCTCATAAACATAAATAGCGCCCGTAATCGCACGAAAATTCCGCATATTTTCGAAACGCCCGTTTTAAACTACATGTGTATATAATTGCCCTGAAGTGTCGGTGAAACCGCGAATTTTACAACTTTTTGTACTCGAGTAAATGTTAATCAATTAATTAAGTATAACTGTAATTAAATTATAGATGAAATTAAGTTCGCTGTATTCTTGTATTATCTAGATTAACTTATAAGATCTTTGGTATTTTGCTGTTCAAAGTAAATGTTTCATGTTCTTTCGCTTTCATTTCTTTATCTTTTTTTTGTGTAAAAGAAACTCATTATTATTTATATTATTCACCATATTAATTTATGCCTTGCAAATGAACCGTGTGATGATGAAAAGATAGTTTAATGCACTTTTCTATTGTAGTTATACACACTTCAGAGGCATACAATAAACATGATCTCTTTCAAAATCAATAATTTGATATTGATCAATCTTTTTTTCACTTTTTCTGCATCAAAAATTATATTATCCCTACTTATAAAACAAAAAATCGATTAAGCTCTTATTACTATACGTTCTTTTGATATTTACATTACACGCTGCAATAACGACTGACAAAATTAAGAATAGCTATAGGTTTGTTAGTAACCTGTGAATTACTATTTACAATTAAAAAACTAAAAGAAATAGTTATAGTAACGAACATGAAATTTATAAGGATTTCAGAGATGCTTAGAGAAAAATAAAATTATTTTTGAAAATAATTTGAAAAATATTTGACTTTTTGCAAAGAAATGATAACAGATACATAAGTATTGATAATGTTTCATATCCTACAAATCTCTAATTTTTCCTTAATTTTAATCTTTCAAATCATATCTTCTATTGTCAATAAAAAACCAACCCTAATTATTACTCAAAATACCCCTTCATAATTTTCCATTAAAATAAAAACAAAAAACCGCTGAAAAAAGAAGTCCCTCCCAATGAATCCTCATCAATACCATATCATCCACAGCCATCTAAAATTCAACCCAAACATCAGGAACCAACCCACCTGACTCACCCTTAAACTACAATGACGGGTCGACTCGAGACACGACAACGCTGACGCATAATATAATCCAGTCGCTCGGTCGTGCGCAGGTGTATTGTATCCCATCACTGTACGAGGGATCGAGCGGCGAAGGAGAAGGAGAAAGATCGCCGCGCGGCAAGAGAGCGTTACGGTACCTACCTACCCGCGCCGACGACGACGTATACGTTGCCCCGTGTGTCAGTCGCGCGGCCGGCGCGCAGGCAGGTGAACGCGCGAAGAAGAGCACAAGAGCCGTTTTGAATTTTTGGCGCGAATTTAGTGCGAACATCGGTTGTGAAATCGTTTGATTTTGACTCGATAAAAGAAACAGTGTAGAAGGATAAGTGACAGTGTCGGACATTAATCCTATATGTTTTTACATTTTTTGTTATTATAAACACAAAAAATCTTTAAGACATCGATATATAGAGCGCATTGAGGCGCGTTATATGCGCGGAGAAAATATGAAAAGGCGATGAGGAGAATCTCAGCGGGCTGGCCGCATTCCGCGCGGGCGGAGGCAGCTACTGCGAGGAGGATCGCCCGGGAAAACTGACGCGGCTTTTCACGCGAGAAATCCAGGTATATAATTGTCACCTTTTTTGCCGCCCTTACATACATATATATATACACATACGCCCATTCATCGCCAGAGCGAGCGAGAAAGTCGCCGCATATTTCATACGACGATGTGTGTGTGTGGTGAAATTGAAGTCGTTGTCGTAAACGGTGTATATAGGAGGATCGTGAGTTATGGGTGTTGACAAGCTATTGTTTTTATTTGTTGTTGATTTGGGCGATGGTAAAATTGTAGAAATGATCGGTAATAAAGTATATGAATTCTGAAACGCGCAAGTCTTGCGGTGTATAAACAATGGATGTATATGAAATTTTCGTGAAAAAAATCTTTCCTTCGCCTAAAGAATACATATAATACACAGCGAGATCCTTAACAAGGAGCATTATGGAAGCAACATGAATTATTTATGCAAAAAATTCATGTACACGAGTAGCTAATTATTAGGCGCGCGCATTCTGCATTAAATCCAAATACATTTTTCATACAGCATATTATATACACGAGTTTTTTTTTTTCAACTCCATAGAGCGTCGTAAAACCCATCGTCGAATCGTTCCCCATTGTATACTTATAATATCTACTTTCTTCTTACCGATTAAACTTTGTTTTTAACATCAAATAATAATCTCTAGCTTTCCTCTCTCACAACGCATAAAAAATCCACATCACTGTACCCTTACAAGGGCTCGCATATCTATCTACCGCGGTGCCAGAAAAGGCAACGATCCGTCAGCCGCGCATAAAAAATAACCAGGAAGCGCGAGAAAAAAATCGCGCGCAAGCGTACCTCGGGTTAATCCAACGATCGCAAGGAGGAGGATTTCACGGAGGAGCGCGTTTTATGGGATGCGCACGCACACGCCCGTGGCGAGAGTGTATGAGGTAGTAGTAGCTTTGTTGCGGCGAAGGAGAATATGGAGAGCAGAGAGGTTCTTTTTTTTGTATGGTGGGTGTAGGACAAATTGGTTTGTTTGGAGAAATGGCGGGGGATAAAAATTATAAGGGTGAAGAATTTGATAAATATTTATTTTTATAGAGTAAGTATGTAAGAGCGCGATGTAACTTGGCGCTAATTAAACCAAAGTTAATTGTTTTAATAAATAATAATAAGAAGAAGAAGAAGATGAAAGATGTTGGACGATAATGAAAAAGAATTTTTCGATACATTTATTCTTATAATAGTATATAAAAGTAACCTTTCGGGAGGTTTACGAACCACAACCAAAGATAAATATTTAAATACAGTAAATCTTGCTGTTTTGCACAAGTTAAATCAACTGGTTAAGGAAAAAGTAGAAATAGAATTAAAAAATCAGTAAAATCAACTTTTTAAAAAAAGTTTTCAAATATTTATTTGAAATTCATATCAAAGCATCTAATGCCAACCTTACTTAACTAAAAAGTGAATTCTACCTTTTTTCTTTAAATCAGTTTCCTACCGATTCTTATGGCAGTAAAATATAAACTTGCTTCTATACAGTTACATCAACATGTGTAAAATGTAGAATAATAGAATTACCTTATCTCTTCAAACCTATATCAATCCACGTCGACATCTCCCCTTACACCCTACAAATATACCGAATCACCGACCACCACCCACCTCAATATCAAAACGCTCGCATTCCACGCGCACCTCCATCCGGCGTATAATCCCCCTATGCAAATACATCCTCGCATCCTCTCCCAAGCCACACACAAAGGTATGTTCCCCTGAGGGGGACCTTGACGATACTCTCTCATTCACAAAACGCGAGCTGTAGGTAGGTACTACAAGAAAAATCCCTCATCGCCCTCACCTTCCGTGCGAACAATGCGCCTCTCCTCCTTCGCTCGCGGAATGTCATTAGCCGCGCATCAAACTGTTGTTTCTGCGCGATCGAGGTAATTGCCCCGAGCGGCCTTCCACAACGTTACACTTATGATCTGTGAGTGTGCGCAAACAAATGGGTTATATGCTGGTTTGGAAATGTGCGTTAACAAATATATATAGGAAACAAAAAAAAATAAAATAGAGAGATCGTATTATACTTTTTCAATGATTTCTTTTCTTAATTGGCGCAGCGTGAACGCACGATGCTTGAACTTTTTCAATGAACGCTTATGAGTGTGTGTGTGTGTTTACCGTGTAACTTATGGATATTTACATATTTTCGCTAGTAAATAAGATAATATGTGAAAAGTGCTCTATACACAAAACGATATAAATTTTAAGCAGTTAATTAATACGATGATTTCTTCTTTCGC
Source organism: Torymus auratus (assembly GCA_900474315.1). Classification (NCBI taxonomy): domain Eukaryota; kingdom Metazoa; phylum Arthropoda; class Insecta; order Hymenoptera; family Torymidae; genus Torymus; species Torymus auratus. The sequence goes on from UXGD01006429.1 coordinate 9,273, forward strand.
TATAAGTATATATATATTATACACATTTGTTATAATAATATTTACGGAAACTATAAATTTTTCTATTAAAAAAAAAAAAAATAAATTGCATTTAATTTCCAGCCATAACCCATGACTTATTAAAGCGTAGAATAATGACTGCTACACGTAGTATCGCGTGCACCTTATATGCATATATATACACCATTCCTGCATCACCTCTTGCCGCGCGGTCCGTAGTTCCTGCGCGCGTCCTGCTGTTATCTCGTTCATTAAAACGAAAGCAGCGCGCACGCGCGAGAGTTAATCAATTTTAAATGGTCTGGGCTAGCTCTCCGCGCATGCGAAAGTGTGAAATCCAAGCGTGTACATATAGTTATTGAGTATACGTAGCTTCTTAAAATAATTACGCAAGTTACAGTTTAAAGGTATATATCGTAATGAACTTGTTCTCGAAAAACTTTCTTAGGAGAATATATACCTATATACGTAAAAACGATAATTCAGATTTATGGTGCAATTAAATTCTATACAAAATTAATGGACTTCGTCGATGAATTTTAAATTAGTCATTTTTGCGTTCGAATTGAATATAGAATAGCTGCGGAAAAGTGAATCAACGTATAAAACTATTATAAGCAATGTCCTTATGTTGAATAACCCCCATAAAATACTATTTATTATAACCCGAATAATTTTACGTCCCACAGTTATTTCCATTACAATTTTACATCTCGCCATTATACGGCCGCAGGTTAATCGAAAATGTAGCAGATTTCATTCGACCGAGGAAATAATATATTTTTTACGTCTTCATTAAAACGCGAAACGACGCGGTAACCCCGCTGTATAAAATATATATTACAATAAATAATAGTCCGCACTGAATAATCTGTATATTTTACCTGTTCGTGAGGTTTGCGACGCGTTTCTGGTATACCGCTAGTCTGGCAATAACCTAAAATCGTAAAATCGACGTCGCGGTATACATAATCGTCAACTGCAGTTTTTACCGTAAAAATCGTCCCGTTCAGAGGTTTTCGGATCTGCATTCCAAAGTATAATTTGGTCGTGGTTAACGTAACAAGGAATTTAATTAAAAAAATATTGTAGCGCAGTTTAACTTATAATAATGAAGGTAAATGAATGAAGAAGAAAATTCTATTGCCTGCGTTAATTGATATTCACCGGGTTCATTAAAGTCTTGAAAAATGATGTATAATCTTGTGACATCTAATGTGATTCCTCATACATCATATAATATACGATTACCCATAATTACTAATAATATTATCACACAATTAAAAGATACACATTACAAGTCTCAATCCAGCAAAAGACACACATGCACACATGACACACATCTCAACGAAAGAAAGAAAAAAAACCCCTCATAAATCATATTCAGGATAACCTCGCATGCGACCTTTCCCGATTCCCCACACAACCATCGTTTCTACATCTATATATCCACTAGCTGCACGAGAGTATATAGCTCCTGGTTTCCCTTCCTCTCGCATGTTCTGAGACATTTTCACCGCGCGGCTTCTCACGAAAAATCTCGTATAACGCATACACACTCGTCATATACGCGTGAGAAAAGAGTTGCCAGTCGCGCTTTAAGGTCTTTATATTCGCGATAGACGCGCGAGCGAGGAGAACGACAAACTGGAGCGATTCGTGCTCGAGCGCGATTATCGTGTGTAGGTATATACTATTGTATGCTGTGTGCCGAGGTTTTACGACGTGTTTGCGTTTCCTGCGTAATTAGACCGCGCGAGCGTATATAGGTGTACGTACGAGTCATCGGCGAAAAATGCTGAGGATTGAAGGGGGAACATTATAGTTGGAATTCGTGTTTTCGTGGATTATGGGTGGAATCTTATATACTTTCTTGTGGGAATTGTTCGACCTTGTAGGTATCGTTCATTTTTTTTTTGTTTATTTAAATCGAGAGACTGTGAAAATTTTATTGCTCCAGGTGTATATAAGTGAAGAAATCTTTGTTTCAAAGAAACATTAGAAGCCGAGCGAAAATGACTACAGCAAATAAAATCGTTTCGAAACGAAATCGAAACCACCGGCAGTTTCTTCATTTTATTTGCCTTGTATCTGAATAATAAATAATATCAGCACTTTCATATACAATATTACCCATTCCATAAATTAAAAATTATTGCTCTATTTGCCTTTCTCACTTTCGCACACGCGGGCGCCACCGCCGTCGTCATTGATAATACATCTGTCAAATGCTCCGTGAAATTTTCTCTACACCCCGATATATAATTGCGCTTTATCGTCCCGCATATCCGTTACACATATCGTGTCGATTCCGAAAAATAGAAAAACCCTCACTTTCCAAAATGGAAAAAACACGACGACATGGGATAAGTTTCACTCGGCGTCCGCATGAAAATCTCACTCGCACGCGTGCACTTTCCACGTAAATACGCACCTACCTATAGGAGGAAAAGAAAAATATAATATAATATATATCAATCGTACGAAAAATCTAATATTAGAGAAAAAAATATACCTAAATGAACGAACCAGGTACACTCTCACCTTCTCTAATTATACGCATTGGTAAAAGTGAAAACGGAATTCTATCAAATCGATCCGCCGGAAAAATGAAATATTAATATGCGCGCGGCTTCTCGTTTTCACTCGTGCCAGAGTAGAGAGAGAGAGAAAAAAGTAGAAACTTCTTTCGCGCGCATATAGTGGCGATCTGGAGCGTGACACCCGCCGTCGGCACGCGACGGACCTTCGCTTTTTGTCGCGGAGATTGAAGGAGGAGGAGGAGGAAAAAACTTGGCTCTACGGTTGCGGGAGACTGAGAGAGGCGGTGAGGTGGAAACGTTAATTCGACACGATTGTGCATTGTGCGCTTCCGGAGTTTCGATATAAGGGCGTGGAGTGATAGCGTAAGGAATCGGTGTAGTGATTTTTTTGTTGTTGATTGGGTACGATCTGGTGTGTAATTGAACTTTTATTTGGTTCAATTAACCGGGGCCGATTTTATTCTAATCTTGTTAAGATGTGGTGCTCTTTCATAGAGAAGTAGAGTCTACGGTTCCTTTTGAAGCTTAAATATCAGTAATTATACACGGTTTAATAAATTCGATTAAATTCTTTTAGCAAACATTCTTCATAATATCTTCGGCGCTCTTTATTTGCACAGCGATCACTGGACTTTAATTAGATTCAATTAAGAAGGACCGATTTTATTCTAATCTTGTTAAGATGTGGTGCTGTTTCATAGATAAGTAAAGGAT
>UXGD01006430.1:0-12528 GCA_900474315.1 Torymus auratus
TCATCAGTGACTACTTTTCGTCCATTTTTCCCATGTTAAATTCCCATAAGAAAAATTAATTTCAGCTTTCTGAAAAATACTATTTCATTTTCCTTTGTTCAACGCTGCTTTTATACATTATATTAAATATAGAATGAGAAAAACCAGTTGTCAGAGGTGTGCTTTAACTTCTTTTTCGTCGTTTGTACGAAGTCAGGGGCAATTTTTTGTGAATTTCGACATATAAACGCCTCGTACGAAGAAAAGCACGGCTCGAGGAGCTGGACGAAGACTAGCACGGCTCAAAATCTCGGACGCAGATAGGCACGACTCAGACATGAAGAGCGACTGAGTTGTATTTTTTTTCGTCCGCGCACCGCGAGTTGTGCTAGTGTTCGTAAAGGCCTGAGTTGTGCTTTTCTTCGTATACAGGCGTCATATATATAATGGCATTATTAAAATCAACCAGTTACACGCCACCTCCAATTTTCTTCATTCATCCTCCGTCTATTATAACTCACACCAGTAAGTACGACAGCCCGCTAAAATAGTTCACTCCACTTGCGAACTGGAGCACGCCCACGTGTATTCGCGCAAGGAGAGTTTTCGAAGCGTCCGGACACGACCGGCTCTCTCTCTATAGCGCGTGGCCTTGAACTTGCAGCAGCCGCACGCTTATACATATACCTAGCTGCTCTTTTTCTCCTCGGCACCCGCACGCGTGGGAAGAACGGATTGATGCGTTTTAGCGCGAGCGCTGCGCAGGTGTGTCAGGGGTGGAAATTAATTTTGGTCGTTGGTCAAGTACTGCAAGGAGTTTTGGTATATTGATGATTTTCAAGTAGTTGTTTGGATAAATCATTATATCTATAGGAATTCCCTATAATATATGGTCTACTAGTGGTAAATGGAGCGCTACACGCGCCTCTATTCGTCTTTTGTTATCAACAATTTGATATTCGATTGCTTACATATTCGATAAAACGATAGTTCTCGAATAGGATTTTTATATAAAGGATAATAAGATCGTATCGCAGAAGTAAGGAAACTCGATTTGTCGAGTTTTTACTTTAAATCGTCTTTTACTAAAAAACATGAAAGAATGTTAGAGCTCCCTACTGAAAAATCTCACGTGAGAACTCACGTGGCCAAAATTTCATCTGAAATTGGTCCGCGAGCTGCTAAAATCCCTCTAATGATAAAAAATTTGTTTCTGATGGAATCAAGATTCGCCTATTAGGTTACGTCACCCCCAAATAAGTTCAAAAATCAATGTTTTGGAATTTTTTAGGAATTTCACACGAGATCTCACGTGGGATCTCAAGTTTGAAATTTCTCACGTAAAATCTCACGTGAGATCTCACACTAATAGGCGACTCCTGAATCCCAGATTAATAATTTCAAGACAAGACAAAAATACTTTTCATATTGATTGACAAGATGAAGACGAGAGAGAACTTTTCAAGAATTTACAAGAGCAAGACAATAATTACAGAAATATTGTATTGTCTTGCTGTCGTGCAGCCCTATTAACTTACAATTGCGTCAAATTGCGCATTAGAAGTTCAAACTTATCAAGTAGAGCCGAATCAAGACATGTACAAAAGGTAAGGAAACACTTTTACAACAACAAGAATCTGTACTCACATTACAAAAACTATAATACACAATAGGGTAAAAACATCACGTGTTACATTTAACAACGGCCCCCAATCGACCAAGAACTTCACCTTCTCCACCTTCTCCCCACCCCTAACACTCTTCACCTTCCCATTCACCGAAGGGCAACTCTCTTCGCGCGCAGCCCTCCTCTTCTCGAACTCGGGAAAAACGCTAGGCACTTATTCGGGGTCGCGACATCGTCCTCCTCCTCCTCCTCCTCTACATGCACGCATCGACCACCCCTGCTCGTGTCGACCTCGACCTGCAACGAGGCCACGGCTCTGGCATGCACACACAGCCGTATCCGGTCTAGGTCGCAACCTTTGCCAGAGAGCGACTGACCTATACTGCATCTATGTATGTGTGTGTGCAGTCGCGACGGCCGATTATGCACTCGAGATGCACGCGTTCTGAGAGTTACGGTCGCACGTGCGCATTTGTCAAGCGGGAACGAAGGTAAGGCTTTCTTGAGAATAAAGGGATGTGGTTATATTTCTAAGAATTTTCGTCCTATTTGCTGGTGCAGAATTCATTCGAGATGTTTTTTACTTTTGTGAATTAAAATAAGATATTACATTATACGAATATTAAGGTACTATAAATGTGACGTTCGCGTTGAAAAAGCTCTTTTTACTATTTAGATTTGGTTCCATATTTTATACGTGTATAGAAAAATAATAAATACGCAATATGATGAGCTATGCAAAAATATCATACCGATCACATAGAGCTCTATATAGATATGTAATAGAATTTGCCTGTAGCAAACTATTCGCGCAAACAAAATGTACATCGACTTGAAAGCCCTCGTGTTTTTCTTTCCACTCGTAGCCCGCACACGTTAAATGTAAAAGCTTCTATTCTGAATTCCCTCTTCTTTCAATCCTCTTTTCAAGATCGAGCTTCTGCACCGCTGCAAATAGTCTATTTGAAAGTTAATTAAATTTATTTCCATTTAATTTTACTCTTTTTTCTCTCTGTCTTTTCGTGATAATAAAAAATGTGTATACATATAGTTGCATAATTAATAAATGGCAGTAAACAATACTTTATCTACAAGAACATGTCGTTTAAATTTTCATCAAAATAGTTACATTTATAATCTCAAACTCGGCTTTACATACATATAATATGTATATACCTATATCATCATATAGCCGCACTACAAAATCCAAATTTACAAAAATATATCATAATAATACCTCCACTAATCCAATCATATTCTCCAAACTTTACTCCACCATCTCTTTGCAAACTTCCACCAAAAAAACTTCACAATCACCAATAAGAGGGCGCCAATTTCCAGCGCTCTTCGTCTACTGTATACTTCCCTCCCTCTCTTCTTCCTCCTCCACGCGGACCTTGAATCGAGTAGCTTGCGCGAGCTGCAACCTCGAGCTTGCCCGTGACCGAGGCGCTCGCTCGCAAGCGGGGAAGACCTTGACCATGGCTCGGGCGAGGGCCACCCGAGAGCGGGTAGCTTATATAGACATATACATGCTAAATGCACTTTCGCTCGCGCGTGTCACGATACTGAACTGATGGTCATCAGGAGATCGTTGATTTTTTTTAGAGATGATGGGTGGGTAGAAGAGAGGATGGGAGTATTATTATAGAGCGGATATGGCAGCTATTTTTGGATGACACTTTATCATTTAAACCGAGCTCTTCGAGGTCTATTAATATAGCTATGCTGCTGTGGGGGTTTGATTAATTCAAGCTTAAGCTTGGTGTGTTTGGAGGTTTTTCAATTTACGCTGAAATTATATCGAGGGGTTAACTGCGTGAAAAATTGAACGTGATAGATTACAATAGATTGCGTCATCGCTTTTATAACGCTGAGAGTTTAAGTTTGCAAGGTGATTTCGCGAAGCTTTAGTTACTAGGAACTACAAAGTTCAGATTTGATTACGTGATGCAATATTGAAAAGTTGGGTTGTGCATTTAGCCCTATAAGGCAATTAATAAAAGTTCTTTTACGCGAGTTATCAGTTTTATCCGGAAATAGAAATTTGGTAATAAGCGCTATTGACATTATAGTGCAGAAAAACATTCTTAAAAGTTGCACCATTTGAAATTTTCCTTATTCGTGATTTATTAAGCAACTCGGTTGCGCATAATATGCTCCGATACAACAGAACTATATACGTTAATTTCACAACAAGTGTATATAATAATAATAATACAAAGATTCTAGTTCTTTCGATGCGCTTATCATCCTTCTAAGTACCAAAATCATGGTCAAACAAGCAATTCTCTTTCTCACAAATCTTAATAAAAATGCAATCCTTATATTTATAAATATAAATTCATCTACCCTTACCATAGCCCTAATTAAAGCTCTAATAAAATATTCACATCTCTCACCTACCACCCATCGCATTACTAAATCGCACCTACGGACGAAATTACCCTCACGGATGAATGAATAAAAGCTCTGCACCTCCACGTATATATATATACATGTATATAATACATAAAAGGGCTCACAGCGTCGCGACCTTGACCTTATCACACTCGTGGGGGCTGTTCCACGGACTTTTATTCCGTGAATTGCCGCCCTACGGGTTCGCGGAAAACGGCGCGAGGATAATCAATAAAGCAAGCCCTACGTCGCGTTTTAGTCGACTAGTGGAGGGGTAATTAATGTTCGTTATGGAATTTGAAGGGTTAGCAGTTAGGGGATCAGATTTTTTAGGGTTCCAGGAAAGCGTGGGTTTGAGCTGGATTCGGTTTTTCAAGAGGATAAAGTGAGTTTCGTTTTATCGCGATTGTTCGACGTGAAAGACGGTTATTATAATAGATTTATGTTTTGAAGTTTATATCTTACCACGAAATTACGCCGTTATTTCGTTTTTTCCAATAGTATATTATTCTTTTTTATCTAACGCGCATTTTAATATGAAAATATTTGAAATTTTGAAACCCATATACCACATGTATATATATTAAATCGTGCTTATTATGTAAAAATATAAGCACGATTGAAACCTTTAGCTATACAATATTCTCAAAATTCTCAAAAATATCCTTTTACACCTGATTTTTCATTCAAGTATTATATTTCAACCTCTTTTTCGTTCGCTTGTATATATTTTCATGCAAACCACGCGTACCTATAATATATAATCCCTTTTCCAAACAGAAACATACAAAAATTCATTATTGTACCCCCGGCAAATAAATCGCTTCGCGCCCCATGAATAATTCATTCGGCGATCCACATTCTTAACCCCGACAAATTGAAAAACCTATCACCGGAGGATCATCGACTCTCGTGGCAGTTAGCGCGCAGATTGACGCGAGCCTGTGAAAACAATCAAGGTCGAGTTTGACGCAAGCGCAGCGAACGCCCCTAAGGACGGTGATGTGTATCTTGTTCGCGGATCCTCGGAAGTTGTCGGCTATGTGCGTGTGGATGGAACCTTAATAGGGAGGGTGGTTACGTGTGATGATGCAATGGGAGAAGCGGTAATATACATCAGAATACTGGTTTCTGTAATTGTTCTGCAAATTGATGTAGCAGGTGTTTCGTATATATAACTGCATAAGCTTTTTATTTTTCTATGTAGACTATATAGATCATTTTGGGTACTTTGTCGGCCCTCAATACTAAAATTATATAATTGTACAAATTGAATTCGTTAAATTTTTTTTTTGTACAATTTCAATTATGAAATAACAAAGAAGCACAAATGTATACTATTTTTAGAGACTTTGGGAATCAGCAGCTCCTACAAATCATCAAGCTCATAATTAAGTTTGCACTTCGTGCGGTATACACAGTTTTATAGTCGCACTTAACTTGTTAAGACACTTCTTAACACAAACTCATCCATTGTCCTTATGTGACATCATGAAACCTCGTAAAAAAATAAAAAATTTTAAATACTATAATCCAAGAAATTAACCATTACATGACAGGCGACAGCAATTCTGCCTGGCTTTAACGACGATTCATTATCAAACTGAATATTGCATTATTCACTTTATCCATCATCCGTTTCACTTATATATAAACGTCTAAATTGCGCGCCAGCTGTCATGTGAACATAAAAATCAGCCTCTTTTTCCGCAAAATCGCACGCTGACATCTCGCCTTGAACTAGCTCGCGACTTGATCCTCCCTCTCCATCTTTCGCGTATCAAAGAAGGATAGATGACGCGCGACCCTTCTTCTTGCCAAAAAGTGAAAGACTACTTGCATAGTAGTAGCTCTATACATACACTCTCTCTCTCCCTCTCTCTCTCTCCCTCTCTCTCTCTCCCTCTCTCTCTCTCTCTCTCTCTCTCTCTGTGTATCTCGAATTTTCGTCAAAGTCACGCGGCGGGGCGCGAAAATTCCTCGGCTCATATATATATATATATAACTTGTTGCGCGTTCGCAAGTGGTGGGCGGCGGCGGTCTGGCGGGCGCATTAGTCATGCACTTTGACTTTTAGTGCTGCGCGGGCTTCTCTATAAGTAGTGTTTATCCTAAGGTCAGAATATCGTGCGGAGGAATGACGAATTTAGCGGCGGCCTTCCGTCTTATTAATAAATTAGACCGACCGTGTCGCGCTCATTAAAAACGACGAAGAAACCTCTGCTATGCGTATATGTAGCGTATCTGCGTATATATATATATATATACGCAGATACGCTACATATACGCATAGCAGAGGTTTCTTCGTCGTTTTTAATGAGCGCGACACGGTCGGTCTAATTTATTAATAAGACGGAAGGCCGCCGCTAAATTCGTCATTCCTCCGCACGATATTCTGACCTTAGGATAAACACTACTTATAGAGAAGCCCGCGCAGCACTAAAAGTCAAAGTGCATGACTAATGCGCCCGCCAGACCGCCGCCGCCCACCACTTGCGAACGCGCAACAAGTTATATATATATATATATGAGCCGAGGAATTTTCGCGCCCCGCCGCGTGACTTTGACGAAAATTCGAGATACACAGAGAGAGAGAGAGAGAGAGAGAGAGAGGGAGAGAGAGAGAGGGAGAGAGAGAGAGGGAGAGAGAGAGTGTATGTATAGAGCTACTACTATGCAAGTAGTCTTTCACTTTTTGGCAAGAAGAAGGGTCGCGCGTCATCTATCCTTCTTTGATACGCGAAAGATGGAGAGGGAGGATCAAGTCGCGAGCTAGTTCAAGGCGAGATGTCAGCGTGCGATTTTGCGGAAAAAGAGGCTGATTTTTATGTTCACATGACAGCTGGCGCGCAATTTAGACGTTTATATATAAGTGAAACGGATGATGGATAAAGTGAATAATGCAATATTCAGTTTGATAATGAATCGTCGTTAAAGCCAGGCAGAATTGCTGTCGCCTGTCATGTAATGGTTAATTTCTTGGATTATAGTATTTAAAATTTTTTATTTTTTTACGAGGTTTCATGATGTCACATAAGGACAATGGATGAGTTTGTGTTAAGAAGTGTCTTAACAAGTTAAGTGCGACTATAAAACTGTGTATACCGCACGAAGTGCAAACTTAATTATGAGCTTGATGATTTGTAGGAGCTGCTGATTCCCAAAGTCTCTAAAAATAGTATACATTTGTGCTTCTTTGTTATTTCATAATTGAAATTGTACAAAAAAAAAATTTAACGAATTCAATTTGTACAATTATATAATTTTAGTATTGAGGGCCGACAAAGTACCCAAAATGATCTATATAGTCTACATAGAAAAATAAAAAGCTTATGCAGTTATATATACGAAACACCTGCTACATCAATTTGCAGAACAATTACAGAAACCAGTATTCTGATGTATATTACCGCTTCTCCCATTGCATCATCACACGTAACCACCCTCCCTATTAAGGTTCCATCCACACGCACATAGCCGACAACTTCCGAGGATCCGCGAACAAGATACACATCACCGTCCTTAGGGGCGTTCGCTGCGCTTGCGTCAAACTCGACCTTGATTGTTTTCACAGGCTCGCGTCAATCTGCGCGCTAACTGCCACGAGAGTCGATGATCCTCCGGTGATAGGTTTTTCAATTTGTCGGGGTTAAGAATGTGGATCGCCGAATGAATTATTCATGGGGCGCGAAGCGATTTATTTGCCGGGGGTACAATAATGAATTTTTGTATGTTTCTGTTTGGAAAAGGGATTATATATTATAGGTACGCGTGGTTTGCATGAAAATATATACAAGCGAACGAAAAAGAGGTTGAAATATAATACTTGAATGAAAAATCAGGTGTAAAAGGATATTTTTGAGAATTTTGAGAATATTGTATAGCTAAAGGTTTCAATCGTGCTTATATTTTTACATAATAAGCACGATTTAATATATATACATGTGGTATATGGGTTTCAAAATTTCAAATATTTTCATATTAAAATGCGCGTTAGATAAAAAAGAATAATATACTATTGGAAAAAACGAAATAACGGCGTAATTTCGTGGTAAGATATAAACTTCAAAACATAAATCTATTATAATAACCGTCTTTCACGTCGAACAATCGCGATAAAACGAAACTCACTTTATCCTCTTGAAAAACCGAATCCAGCTCAAACCCACGCTTTCCTGGAACCCTAAAAAATCTGATCCCCTAACTGCTAACCCTTCAAATTCCATAACGAACATTAATTACCCCTCCACTAGTCGACTAAAACGCGACGTAGGGCTTGCTTTATTGATTATCCTCGCGCCGTTTTCCGCGAACCCGTAGGGCGGCAATTCACGGAATAAAAGTCCGTGGAACAGCCCCCACGAGTGTGATAAGGTCAAGGTCGCGACGCTGTGAGCCCTTTTATGTATTATATACATGTATATATATATACGTGGAGGTGCAGAGCTTTTATTCATTCATCCGTGAGGGTAATTTCGTCCGTAGGTGCGATTTAGTAATGCGATGGGTGGTAGGTGAGAGATGTGAATATTTTATTAGAGCTTTAATTAGGGCTATGGTAAGGGTAGATGAATTTATATTTATAAATATAAGGATTGCATTTTTATTAAGATTTGTGAGAAAGAGAATTGCTTGTTTGACCATGATTTTGGTACTTAGAAGGATGATAAGCGCATCGAAAGAACTAGAATCTTTGTATTATTATTATTATATACACTTGTTGTGAAATTAACGTATATAGTTCTGTTGTATCGGAGCATATTATGCGCAACCGAGTTGCTTAATAAATCACGAATAAGGAAAATTTCAAATGGTGCAACTTTTAAGAATGTTTTTCTGCACTATAATGTCAATAGCGCTTATTACCAAATTTCTATTTCCGGATAAAACTGATAACTCGCGTAAAAGAACTTTTATTAATTGCCTTATAGGGCTAAATGCACAACCCAACTTTTCAATATTGCATCACGTAATCAAATCTGAACTTTGTAGTTCCTAGTAACTAAAGCTTCGCGAAATCACCTTGCAAACTTAAACTCTCAGCGTTATAAAAGCGATGACGCAATCTATTGTAATCTATCACGTTCAATTTTTCACGCAGTTAACCCCTCGATATAATTTCAGCGTAAATTGAAAAACCTCCAAACACACCAAGCTTAAGCTTGAATTAATCAAACCCCCACAGCAGCATAGCTATATTAATAGACCTCGAAGAGCTCGGTTTAAATGATAAAGTGTCATCCAAAAATAGCTGCCATATCCGCTCTATAATAATACTCCCATCCTCTCTTCTACCCACCCATCATCTCTAAAAAAAATCAACGATCTCCTGATGACCATCAGTTCAGTATCGTGACACGCGCGAGCGAAAGTGCATTTAGCATGTATATGTCTATATAAGCTACCCGCTCTCGGGTGGCCCTCGCCCGAGCCATGGTCAAGGTCTTCCCCGCTTGCGAGCGAGCGCCTCGGTCACGGGCAAGCTCGAGGTTGCAGCTCGCGCAAGCTACTCGATTCAAGGTCCGCGTGGAGGAGGAAGAAGAGAGGGAGGGAAGTATACAGTAGACGAAGAGCGCTGGAAATTGGCGCCCTCTTATTGGTGATTGTGAAGTTTTTTTGGTGGAAGTTTGCAAAGAGATGGTGGAGTAAAGTTTGGAGAATATGATTGGATTAGTGGAGGTATTATTATGATATATTTTTGTAAATTTGGATTTTGTAGTGCGGCTATATGATGATATAGGTATATACATATTATATGTATGTAAAGCCGAGTTTGAGATTATAAATGTAACTATTTTGATGAAAATTTAAACGACATGTTCTTGTAGATAAAGTATTGTTTACTGCCATTTATTAATTATGCAACTATATGTATACACATTTTTTATTATCACGAAAAGACAGAGAGAAAAAAGAGTAAAATTAAATGGAAATAAATTTAATTAACTTTCAAATAGACTATTTGCAGCGGTGCAGAAGCTCGATCTTGAAAAGAGGATTGAAAGAAGAGGGAATTCAGAATAGAAGCTTTTACATTTAACGTGTGCGGGCTACGAGTGGAAAGAAAAACACGAGGGCTTTCAAGTCGATGTACATTTTGTTTGCGCGAATAGTTTGCTACAGGCAAATTCTATTACATATCTATATAGAGCTCTATGTGATCGGTATGATATTTTTGCATAGCTCATCATATTGCGTATTTATTATTTTTCTATACACGTATAAAATATGGAACCAAATCTAAATAGTAAAAAGAGCTTTTTCAACGCGAACGTCACATTTATAGTACCTTAATATTCGTATAATGTAATATCTTATTTTAATTCACAAAAGTAAAAAACATCTCGAATGAATTCTGCACCAGCAAATAGGACGAAAATTCTTAGAAATATAACCACATCCCTTTATTCTCAAGAAAGCCTTACCTTCGTTCCCGCTTGACAAATGCGCACGTGCGACCGTAACTCTCAGAACGCGTGCATCTCGAGTGCATAATCGGCCGTCGCGACTGCACACACACATACATAGATGCAGTATAGGTCAGTCGCTCTCTGGCAAAGGTTGCGACCTAGACCGGATACGGCTGTGTGTGCATGCCAGAGCCGTGGCCTCGTTGCAGGTCGAGGTCGACACGAGCAGGGGTGGTCGATGCGTGCATGTAGAGGAGGAGGAGGAGGAGGACGATGTCGCGACCCCGAATAAGTGCCTAGCGTTTTTCCCGAGTTCGAGAAGAGGAGGGCTGCGCGCGAAGAGAGTTGCCCTTCGGTGAATGGGAAGGTGAAGAGTGTTAGGGGTGGGGAGAAGGTGGAGAAGGTGAAGTTCTTGGTCGATTGGGGGCCGTTGTTAAATGTAACACGTGATGTTTTTACCCTATTGTGTATTATAGTTTTTGTAATGTGAGTACAGATTCTTGTTGTTGTAAAAGTGTTTCCTTACCTTTTGTACATGTCTTGATTCGGCTCTACTTGATAAGTTTGAACTTCTAATGCGCAATTTGACGCAATTGTAAGTTAATAGGGCTGCACGACAGCAAGACAATACAATATTTCTGTAATTATTGTCTTGCTCTTGTAAATTCTTGAAAAGTTCTCTCTCGTCTTCATCTTGTCAATCAATATGAAAAGTATTTTTGTCTTGTCTTGAAATTATTAATCTGGGATTCAGGAGTCGCCTATTAGTGTGAGATCTCACGTGAGATTTTACGTGAGAAATTTCAAACTTGAGATCCCACGTGAGATCTCGTGTGAAATTCCTAAAAAATTCCAAAACATTGATTTTTGAACTTATTTGGGGGTGACGTAACCTAATAGGCGAATCTTGATTCCATCAGAAACAAATTTTTTATCATTAGAGGGATTTTAGCAGCTCGCGGACCAATTTCAGATGAAATTTTGGCCACGTGAGTTCTCACGTGAGATTTTTCAGTAGGGAGCTCTAACATTCTTTCATGTTTTTTAGTAAAAGACGATTTAAAGTAAAAACTCGACAAATCGAGTTTCCTTACTTCTGCGATACGATCTTATTATCCTTTATATAAAAATCCTATTCGAGAACTATCGTTTTATCGAATATGTAAGCAATCGAATATCAAATTGTTGATAACAAAAGACGAATAGAGGCGCGTGTAGCGCTCCATTTACCACTAGTAGACCATATATTATAGGGAATTCCTATAGATATAATGATTTATCCAAACAACTACTTGAAAATCATCAATATACCAAAACTCCTTGCAGTACTTGACCAACGACCAAAATTAATTTCCACCCCTGACACACCTGCGCAGCGCTCGCGCTAAAACGCATCAATCCGTTCTTCCCACGCGTGCGGGTGCCGAGGAGAAAAAGAGCAGCTAGGTATATGTATAAGCGTGCGGCTGCTGCAAGTTCAAGGCCACGCGCTATAGAGAGAGAGCCGGTCGTGTCCGGACGCTTCGAAAACTCTCCTTGCGCGAATACACGTGGGCGTGCTCCAGTTCGCAAGTGGAGTGAACTATTTTAGCGGGCTGTCGTACTTACTGGTGTGAGTTATAATAGACGGAGGATGAATGAAGAAAATTGGAGGTGGCGTGTAACTGGTTGATTTTAATAATGCCATTATATATATGACGCCTGTATACGAAGAAAAGCACAACTCAGGCCTTTACGAACACTAGCACAACTCGCGGTGCGCGGACGAAAAAAAATACAACTCAGTCGCTCTTCATGTCTGAGTCGTGCCTATCTGCGTCCGAGATTTTGAGCCGTGCTAGTCTTCGTCCAGCTCCTCGAGCCGTGCTTTTCTTCGTACGAGGCGTTTATATGTCGAAATTCACAAAAAATTGCCCCTGACTTCGTACAAACGACGAAAAAGAAGTTAAAGCACACCTCTGACAACTGGTTTTTCTCATTCTATATTTAATATAATGTATAAAAGCAGCGTTGAACAAAGGAAAATGAAATAGTATTTTTCAGAAAGCTGAAATTAATTTTTCTTATGGGAATTTAACATGGGAAAAATGGACGAAAAGTAGTCACTGATGA
>UXGD01006431.1:0-12528 GCA_900474315.1 Torymus auratus
CTGTTAAGTAACCCTGAGGCAGACTTGAAAATCCAAAATTTTTACCAAACTTTTTGGCAATTTTTATTAAAAATTTTAGTAAAATTTACAAAAATTTTAGTAAAAATTACCAAAAAGTTTGGTAAAACTTTTGGATTTTCAGATCTGCCTCAGGGTTACTTAACAGTTTGGTAATTTTTACTAAAAGTCATTTTTTGGATATATATTAATATATAAATTGATATAATAAAAATATAAATATTATATAAATAAATGAATATCACAATAAATTCGGATACATAAATTGATTGTTACAAAAAACGTAGAATTCACATTGTGGTACTTTTTTTGATGATCAATATATTTTTTTTTTGATCAAAACTACTCTCTAAATTAATAAAAGCAGTGAAAAATCGCTATTTTAGAGTGTAAAGTAGGGTGCGTATAAATAGTGCATATACATTATTTCGACGGTGCCTGACAAAAACTACTCTAAAATAGTGATTTTTCACTGATTTTAATTTCAAGAGTATTATATGCATGTTAATTTTTATTTCATATTTTCTGCTCAAACTCATAAAATAGTTTATGAAAAAAATGTAATTAATAATATAAATTAATTTTAGGTTGTAGATTTTTTTCACCCTCCATTAATAATCGAATAAAACCCAGTGTTTGAGATGAACTTTGTTCATGTAATACTTTGCAGTTCCTTAAATTGTAGAGAATTGTTACTTCAGTAAAAAAAAAATAATATAATACAACATAATTTAAATTATTACTCCTTTCTTCTTTTAGAAGATCCAAAATTTTCCGTTCGCTACATTAACAACCCTACGGAAAACGTCCAAAAGCACATACGAATCATAAGTAACTATTAAATTCCACCGAGGCATTAACCATCTACAATACGAAAACGTTTACCCAAAAGCGCCAAAACAACAGAGCCGCGTCTTCGCATGAAATTAGACCTCTAAATACAAACGTTTCATCTTCCACCGTGACATCTTACACACACACATACCCATATACACACACTGACCACCTATAATTACACTAAACCATCGGCCCGTTGTCCTCGGGCGCTCGCTCATAACCAGCGTTTCGCTCTCAGCACCAAAATCAAAACGACGACCATGATCCCGCCGTGTCTCGCTTAACGAAATCCCAAGAATTACGTTATACACTCTCTCCGCTGTTCTTTTTTTCCTTCCCTTCGCCTCATCCCTCGAAACACACATCCACGCGTGCTCGAGCTCTCGTACAAATAAAAAGAAGCGAGAGAGAGGGGCAAAAACGGCTAGCCGCGTCGCCGGATTTATCTCGAAATTATAAACGCGAGCGAGCGCACGCGTCGCTGGCCAGCGACAATGGCTGCGCTCATACGGTTTCGCGCATTCTCTATATGCACGTACCTACACTGGCCAGTTTTGCGCGAGCACAATGCGAGAGTTGCCGCCGCTGACCGGCGAGCCGATTCTTTTCGCCGGCCCCTCGCGAAAAGTTTTGGGTGAGAATGGAAGGGCGATATATATGTGTGTAAGGAGGGTATAGTAGGTGAGTTGTATACGTTTCGAAAAAATGTTGACCACAGCCCGATCGTGTACGGCTGATGGCTCTATCGAGTTCGATTGATGGTCAGTCGAGTGTTTTCGGGTTCTTTTTTTTTTTAAATAGGGGACGGTCGGATATATGCGTTGTTCGCGGACTTTGCGGAAACGAATTTTTCATTGAGTGCGCGAATCGTTGGGGATATTGGATGAATTATTTCGAAATGAGGTAGTGCGTGTCGGGATTTTATTATGTGATTATTGGACTTTTCTTTTATGTTTTTTAATTATTTTTGTTTGGGATGGAAAAGGTAGATATTTCCGACTAGGTGAGAAAATTTGCATTTTTCAAGTATTTAATAAAGATCTTTTATTACAAAAATAAAATTAATTGAATCATTAATTACAGTTTGATCCAGTTAAGTACAAAAATGCATGTAAAAAATAAAGTTTTAATTGTCACTATATATAGCTACCAATAGTAGCTTATACTCCACTGGTATATTCACTGGTTCGGTTATAGATTGTCTAATACTTTGAATCCATTAGTGATTAGTCACTGACTTGTTGCGAAAATACTATACGAGGTACTTTATTCTAAACAACAAATGAACAAAAATCCATCATCGAAAATCGACTTAGAGCCTCTATCATACACATTATGTACACTTTACAAATACATAATATTTCACAAAGAAATCCACAAATAGCCCCAATCCAAAACCCACAATCGGACGATATCGCAAATCCCCTATACATATACCCTCCTTCCGCATTAAATCATCGTGCTATACACACAAACTCGGGCACATGCATCCTCGTTCCCTCGCATATCCTTCCTTTTCAAAAAATCCGCGAGTAGGTCGACGCACATCCGTTATATCTAACTCCCTTCTGCTTTTTTCCTCTCTCTCTCTCGCATCACATAATGGCGAAAAAGACGTTCCGACGACGGCGGCTAAACAAGCTGTCTATCCCCTCGCCTCTCTTTCTCTCTGTCTTCTTTTTTTCTGCGCCCAACCCTCCTTCGGTTTTTGGCTTTCATGCCGCACCGCGCGCTGCTTTGAAGGCCGATAAAAAACGCGCGCCACTGCCGCCAGTTGAGTTGGAAGAGCATAGCTCATGTACAAAAGTCTGCAGGCGATGTGATTTTTCGGTCCCTTATTATATACGTGTGCACGTGTTTACGTGCAGGTTTCGATGATGCGATTTATACGCTCGGCGAGAAGCAATAAGGTGGAATTTTGCTCTTATTAAGAGCAAGTGAATGACGATGTCTGTTTTACTGCTTCATCGTAACATGTAAAAACGTGGTCAATAGCGAGGTGTTGTTTTTTGAAATGATCCATAGGGAGATGCTGTTTCATATCGGTATGAGCGATCCGTCGTTCCATAACGTTGTAATCCGTAACGAGAAGTTGTTACATAGCGGTATTCGTTATAGCGAGGTGTTGATTTGTAGGGGTACCACGTGAAGGAAGGCAATACATAGTTTGATGATTCGTTGAAAGACGATCGATAACGCAAGGGCAGAGAGGAACATCTATTATAAGGGCCTAAACTGTACGGATACGATACATCGCAAGGTAATCCGTTTGGTTTGTAGCAAGGTGTTACATATCGATTGTATCCATAGTCTCGAGATGATCCCTTGTATCCATAATATCCATGATCATATCCATACGACAAATTCTAAGGCAACACTCGCGTGGGATTAATGGACGGGCGCTCAAAGTGCGACATAATTGTAGAGTTAGACATAAGGATCTCCTTGACTCTGTATCCCAGCGTTTCGGTAAACCTGTGAGCCGTTCTATCCCGCACAGTGTCTCTTAGCCAGCACACCAACTCGTTGACCTCACAGTATCGGTAGTGTTGTGATGCTGCGACCTCAGGATTCACCTCGACCTCCTTGTAACCTGCGTGTATATGAAGGAAACAATATATTTATGAACAATTATTTTGAAGTAAATCTTTAATTGGGTTGTAGAAGTATAAAGGTAAGTCTTACCAGTCCGAAAGACCAACGAAGTCTTCCTGATACGCCAAACTCTGTGGTTTCCCAATTCAACGACCTCCTGGCCTCTGACGATGTACTTGCTACGATCGTAAATCGGATTCACGCGCGCCACCCTCGTAGTCTTGGTGTGCAACAATAGCTTCGGTATGTCTGTAACGTAATTCCTGCGATGAATAACTTTATTCGCCAATATTAGAGACACAATTAACGGATATACCTGATGGAATTTGGGGTAAAGGATCGTCGTCGTGCATCAGGTAGAAAAACATGTTTCTCAAGATGAAGACCGCGTTGTCTTTATTGCTGTCTAAGACAGGATCCAGAAAGTACATCATCTGCCGAAAGTTGTCGGCCTTTCTCGGTACGATGAATTCGTCGAGGTCGACGTTCACCACGTACTTGTAGCCGCCTAGCATGGTGTTTCTGTAGAGGCAGTCATTCATCGATGCGAAGATACCGTTGTACCTTGATTGTAAATATGTCATCTTTAAAAATGTATTATCAAAAGCTATATATAATTATACTTTTCCATCTTCGAGTATGAATTACAACAGAAAACAATATTTACGGCAAAAGTTTTGTTGGTGATTAATCGGTCATTTCTTCATTGACATATATCTGTTAACAACCTAACTGCTACCGCAAAAATTCAATTCAGAAAAATCTGAAGTTTTAAAACCGTTCTATATAAAGTTTACTAATACATCGTACAAGACATTCCCAACTCACCTTAAATTTCTCTCGTAGACATATCGCGGGGGCAACCGCCACTTCATAACCGTCGCCAGGCCTTTCTTCTCGTAATGATCCAGTACACTCTCCACCTGCTTCGACACCGAGGTCTTATAAAACGTGAAATGCTCCACTCCCATCATCCTGTAAAACTCAACGAACTCAACGAGATTCGCCAACTTATCGAACCCGTGATGCAGACTCGGCACGCACACCGCCATGAACTTGTTCTGATCCAGCGTCGTCGTGCGATCAGAGTAATGCACATCTACAAATTCTAGGATCTTCTTTTGATCGGTTGATGTATCTGCAGCGAAGCTGACCTGCCAGGGTAACGTGGTACCATCCTCGAGAGTTAACGCCTCGCAGAGTACGAATGCCGCCGAATTCGCCATACCGAAGTTCTCCGTTGGCGCTATGATCTGCGTTGCGATCGCCGGCGCTTGTCTGATCAGCGTCTCGTTGTATCTGTAGTAGCAGGTGAGCGGCGCGTTGTCATAGATTACCGGTAAAATCGCTATGATTCGAATCTGCGGAAGTCATATAATTAGTTTCTTGTTTTTAAACAAGTATATTGTATAAAGAGGAGAAAGAAATGGTTACCAGTGCCCATATGCTGCGGGACTCGGCGTTAAAGACCTCCTCGAGGACGACCTCGGGTCGGGCGTCCAGATAAGCCGAGAATATCGCCGCCCTGGCCAGGCCCGGCTGCCTCCACGTGTCTCGCTGCCGTAAGTGCTCGGGCCATCGGGCGAGAGCTTTGTCGATACTTTCCCGTTGATACTCGTACCGCTGTTCCAGCCCTGCCAGCTCTTTGCCATACTGCGACAAAAGATTCACATCACGCGAATAGTATTAAAACAAAACAAAAAAATTATATTGAAATTCTTATTTATTGAGGAGTAACGATACATTTCATGTGTATTTTCTATATAATCTAATTTATGGGTCTTAGGAGAGATCTCTACCCTGACCGAATCAATAACACTTGTCAAAAGTTTTTTGGCAATTGAAATTATTTGGGACCCTTGTATTATGAAAATAGAGTTTTTGAACATAAGTATTAAAGAAAATATTGTAACACACTAAAGTTACTATAAATATGGGTTTTGTAGAGAAACAATGCTGGAAGCAACTATTACTATATATAACTCCCATTGCACAGAATACAAATATAATACTTAAAGTGGCTTCAGCGGTTTGGTAGAAAATTTTTTACAATGATTTATTTACACATTCGAATCTAATATAATAATTTTGGTTAGTAAATTTCCAATGTTTGTTAGGTTTGTCAATAAATTTCATAAACAACTGAAAATAACTTTGCAGGTTTTAAAAATTCTGCAATTCTGATATCGGTACCTCGACCTGAAATTGACCAAGGAATAACATGAGACCTTCCAAATTAAAATTAAATTAAAAACGAAAAAGATTACTATTACTTATTGAATTTATTTTTAGTAGACAAAATATATTTTTGTAACATTGGACATTTGCTAACGAAAATTGTTTTCGTTGTGCTAAGAATCCGTTTCCCATTTATATACTTAAATAAGTTTTTAGTTTGGAATTTGTAAATAAATCATTAAAATAAATTATAATAACTTTAGAATTCACCTTGACGTCCCCTCGCACACCGGGCGCCGCTGACCCGGTCACCATGCATTCCCTCCGGCAGCCAACGAACTCAATCGTATGTAGTGTTTACATTTAGCCTCAGTACTCGAAATCAGTGTTATCGATGGCGTTATTATTTCGTATAAACATTATCCTGTATATATATTTTTTCATATAACCGAGTGGACAAAGGATCTGAAATTTCGCACACTTAAAGTGATCTAATCTTTTTTATTGCGGTAACCAACCTCCTTAAACGGTCATTTGCGAAAAATGTTCACCTCAAATCTCCGAAACGGTCGCCTAATATACCCTGCGGTTACAGTCTATCCGGGGTAATATTTCCATGTCGAGCATTTATACTATATTATTAATTATATAATAATGCGCTTACCTTATAGTTCAAGAACGAAATGACAACGATAGAGCAGACGATAATGAGTATGGCGCACCTTAGCCAGTATTTTTTAATCGCTCGGTAGATTACCCGGCCAATTGGTGGGATTGTGGGAGCCATTTTGACCGCTGATCTGCACTGCGCGGTGCGAGTATAACGAATGTCTTGTCAGCTGTCAGGTTTCTGTTATCTCGAAGAGCGGGACGATAAAGAAGTATTATAAGCGTCAATAAGCGCTGTCTAATGTGAGTCGTGTGAAGTATAGCATATAAGCACTGTGTGTCGTCTTGATTCTACACCGGTGCGGGAAGGCACTATTGAATTCTGTTTGCCGATCGTTTCACAGCTGGGTCCAGATGACGGAGCGGGCTTTTCAAGTCCGAATCAACGCATCGTATAATATTCTGATAGGTAATATAAAAAAATACCATTCGATTCCGTAAACTAATATCAAAGTATATTCGCC
Organism: Torymus auratus; assembly: GCA_900474315.1. NCBI lineage: Eukaryota > Metazoa > Arthropoda > Insecta > Hymenoptera > Torymidae > Torymus > Torymus auratus. Next base: position 6,762 of record UXGD01006431.1, read on the forward strand.
ATAAATATATATATACAGATGATATCATAAGCTCGATAACGGCCGCGATTACGAATACCGCACATATACACGATTCACCAGCGATAAGCCAAAAAAACCGGAAGATAACAAACCAATATTATAACGAAGCCTAAATCGCGTTCTCTAAGCCTTATCTTCTTCCGACCGGCTCTACATATACGTATATAATACCCATCCTTCACTGCGCGAACCCGCCTCTTCGCACACATGTTGCACACGATCGAGAACCGCGCGGCTCTTTGTACGCCGCGATTTCTAACTTCCTACGAACGAAAAAGGGAGCAAGAGAGAGAGAGAAAGATACTCGACACCCCTGTGTAACGAGAGACGAGCCGCGAGAGATGGAAGCATCAGTAGCTTATAGCTCGACGACGACAAAGGATATAAGTATATAAGCGCGCGCAGAGATCCGACGGATCTTGGAAGAGAGAGAGAAGCGCCGCCGCCGCCGGCGCCAGTGTGGCACGCATCGCGGGAGCGAGGTTCAGCACTCGCGATGATGAGAATTATGTGCGCGGTGGGTGGAAAGAGAGAGAGATAAGGGTTACGGTGGGTGGAGCGGATTTTTTGGAATGTAAAGCTGGGAAGGTTATTGGGTTGTGTGTTTTTTTGCAACATCATTTATTAGCGCTCTGAGATAGTGTATCTTCTTAGGACTGTAGTTGCTGCTGATGTTATAAATAAGAGTTTCGTAAAGGCGTAATAACTCGATTTTTACATTAATAATTATTTAAGTTCAATTTAATCCACTTTTTGGTATTCTGTAGTACAGAGGACAATAATATTGGAGAACACGTGAATTTATGTATGCATAATATTTGAATATACACAATTAAAATAAATGCAAAAAATTTGTCTAATAAATACTACAGAGGGAAAAAATTGTATTTACATTGATTTTCATATGAAAAGATAAACCTCAGATTTATTCTTACATCAAACTATTTACTATTTTACCAGTAAAATTAATTACACTCACTTTATAGTCATCGAAACATTCCCAATCATAACTATTTCAATCCACTTAATCGAATCAGCCTTACCTATACAACCATTCGCACATACCTTCAACCCATCGTACCAGCGTGTCTCGAGAACCCATCATCATCCTTATTCGCGCTTATTGGAAGATTGAAGCTCTCTCTCTCGCGCGCGCGGGTAGAATTAGCCCGGCCCGCGCGGCTAATTCGCACGACTAACGACGATAATTGATTAAATCAAGCGGCGACGCGCGGCTGCTGACACACGAACTTAGCCTCTAACAATTCACTTTGGACAACAAAATGACCCGCGCTCCGATTCAATTCTCGTCTGTATAATTCGCCGTCGTCGTCGGAGAGTGAGGGAAACCGCGCTGTGTGCTACTGCAGCTCATCTGTATAACGACCTCGGCAGGCGCGTATTTAATTGAATTAAAAAGAGGTATATTTAAGCGATGGCGGTAATCGCTCGTGGAGCGCGGCGGCGCTGCTCGATTAGGCCCGTCGCAGGTCGGTAGCAGAGTAGTGGATGGACCGGGGAAAAAAGACGAGGAGTGGAGGTGATAGAGGTCGCAAGTTTGAAGGTGTTATTTTTAAAGTGAGATGCCGATTATTTTTTTAATAAAATAAGAAAGGGTGTAGAAATATCGAGGTATTCATTGAAATTTTGAAGATATGTGCACGAAAACTGAAATAAAAGAGATTTCTATAAATAACATTGTTATTGTTAATAATTATTTTTGTCATTTATGTGCAACGTTGGAGAAATAATAGTCAGAGTATAGTATTCTTATTCAAATATTACACGACTATAATATACAATATCAATATTTTCACTGTTAGTTATTGCTTTATAAATACCTTTCCTCTTTTGCAATATATAAATAAAAAATATTTTGAAACATCTTATATTTACATTCAGAAAAAGACCAACAAGTTATAGTATAAAAACAGTCATTTCTCCCTCTACAAACACCTTATTTAGATAAAATCCAAAATAAATGACAAAAAAAATCTCAACCCAACAAGAATCGCGTATATTAATTCCTCTCAAATTAGCGACACTCTCTCGACCCTATACAACTCCTCTAAAAAAAACCCCGCCGCGACCTTCTCACCCTTTATTTAATTAAACAACACCTACCGCCCTTCAATTAAACTAACAAGCATATTAATCCGGCGCATCCGCTCACACCCAAAACAAACTTAAAAGCCACAAAAACTTCCTTCTCCCCACCCTAGCAGCAGCGCCTTACGGAATAAAGCATCACCCGCGCCGAGAGAAAAAAAAAGTCTCCTCCAAACTCCCGCACAAAAAAAACGAAAACCAAACACACGTAAATCCAAGAGACACACACACGCACACGGCATGATCATCATCAGCGTCATCGGCGCCCAATGGGAGCCTAATGAGGGTGGAGCCATCGCCGCGGTATCTCCACCTACTCGCCTCTCCAAAACGCTCTATTTCTCGCCCGCGCGCCGAGAAGACAGAGAGACGAAGAAGAAGAAGAAGAAAGACGCGATCTCTTGCTCTCTCGCTTTTGAGTACGTCTTAACTCGTCGCGAGTCAGTTGGCATTCTGCCCCGCGCGAACAGCAGCGGTGCAGGCGCGCGTCCCGCGGACAGACATCACATGAGTTTTTCGGAACCTACTCGCGCGCGCGCTCGGAGTTTATAATCGAATTAGCCGCGGGGACCGCCGGGTGTGGGGTGTAATAATAATAATCGATGGTGCGGAAGTGCAGCTAATGTGTGGTACGTGAGATCGGTAGAGATTGATTACGCGTGTACGTAGGGGGTTGAGAATCGCGGAAGGGTTGGAGCAATAAGAGGTTTATGAGATCGAGAGTGCGAAAAGGTGATTGAATCATCGCCAGGCACTGATATGAAGAAAAGTGTGTGTATATACAATGATATCGTGTAAAATGTGAGATATATTATGATAGATAACAATTGAAGCTTGCAGATATATAGTGTCGTTCGTGGTAAAAAAAAGAAAAGATATCACAAAAATGATAAGATCCTTGGACGAGTAACAATTAGAACACCTATCTACTACATCGTCAGCATTGTACGGGAACCAACAACTACCGATGAAGAACATGCTATCGGAAACTGAGCCCGCGACGACGATGTTAACCGCGCAGAGCTCGGGCTCGCATGCGCCCCAGGACTTTACCGTCTCGAGGCTGCTATCCACGCCGAACCAGAGCCTCGGTATGTATAATACGCAAAATCATCCCTGATAAGCGGGGTATGTATTCGCGGTCGATTTACCCCCAACAAAGGACGACACCGATGGGGTATATTGTGGTGCGTTTATATAGGCCATAAAACTGGAGCGATGTATTGCACCATTCGCACTTTTTTCGATGGCAGAGTTTTGGATGGGATATAATATGCGCGGATGACGGTTTTATGGCTAGTTTTATGGCAATGGGTTCGGTTGTAATTGTTGTTTGGGGGGATGGAAGTTATGTTTGGTTTATAATTTATAGCGGATTATAGATTCGTTAGAATTGCGTTCGAAGTCATTGTTACACTGATATATGGGTAATAAAAATCAATCGTATCGGTTTCTTTAGCAAAAACTAATGTGTACCATTCTTATTTGAAATTTTCCTATATTTCTACTTTAGTCGGCAAGTGCTTTTTATTTGCACTAAACGTAAATTTATTATCCACCTTCTAATAATAATACTATACAAATAAATAATTCCTACAACAAGATACCACCCAACAATTCCCTTCAATCTTATAATAAAAAGTCTCAAACCAAACACCCATCATTCTGAAAATTCCAATCCTACCCCATCATCTCCGACCTCACTTTACATCACTTTGCTCTCCTTCTCTCTTCTCTCCCGATCCCATCGAAATCGGTCACCGCGTACGCGCACAAATCATGCCGTTCGCGTTATGCCGCTTTGATGGACTTGCTCGCGTGCGTGAACACCATCACAGAGGGCTCATTCAAAGCCGCATGTATAAAGTATATACCGCGTATATATCTAATGTGTATATTCGCGCGCGACTCGGCGCTAGAATTCCAAGTGACCGCGAAATTGCGATCGAGAGATGTCGTACAGTTGAACGTGGTGCACGTATAGGCACGGTGTATGGGGGTAAAAGAGTGCGCGCCTTGTTCGATGCGATGTATAAGGTATGTGTACGAGAACGTGTCGGTTATTGCGGTAGAAAGTTTCCGATTTTTCGGTTGGTTTGCGTCGGTGGTAATGGGATGTTTGTTATTATTATTTATTATAATGATTGTTGGGTTTTATTTGTGTTATTGGGTGGAATTATTCCAAGGGAAATTATGTGAAAATTTGTGCAGATATTGTTTGGGAAATGTATATCTATATAGTTTGTATTATACGAGCGACGAGAACACTCGTTATTATATTGATGCAGTTTTTAATTTGATGAAAAATTTAAACGGCGAAGAAGCAGCTTGTAGCTGTAATTTAATGCTGTACTTGATCCCGATCTCGGAGCTCATAATTCAGGAGCTAATCGGAGCCTCTGCTGCAACACACTCTAAATTTTATTGGATTTCCTAAGCCTTAAACTACATTTGCTTATCCAATTATATTTAATCAATTATTCATTAAGCTCATCACTTTCAACGGATATTAACAGAATAATTAAACAGCTATTTCGTAAATTGAAATACTGATGAATACCAACAAGAGTAAATGAGTTTTAAAATTATTTCAATATCAATTTATTTTATCTTGTAGTATATTATGTGCAAGCACAAAGTTGTAGTTTATGAGGATAAGGTGATCCTAATGCCGAACAGGCAATTAATATAAAAAACAAATGTATAGTAAATAATTATATTTTTATCATTATTGTATCGTTTTTCTATCACCTTTAAAATCAACTTTTCCTAAAAATCCTAAAACTTATGCATATTCACTTTAGAAATGACCAAAAATTAATAATTAAATAATTCACGCTAATCAAATAACCTCTGTTACTTTCCACTTTAAGACTGCACCGACACATCGTCATCGAGCGGCAGTAGACGACCGCGGCGCAGTCGCACGACCTTCTCAGCCCAGCAACTCGCCGCCCTGGAACGTGTCTTCGAGCGCACTCACTACCCGGACGCCTTCGTCCGCGAGGAATTGGCCACAAGAGTCTCCTTGTCGGAAGCTCGCGTGCAGGTATATGTCACGTAATGTGTTATACGCTATATAATAATCAGAAAATTTCGACCTCTCGGGCACACTATATGTTTTGGCTCGAGAGTTAATCCCTCACGGCGCTGCAGAAATAAATTCGCGCCCGTGTAACTTGTCATAAGTATAGAATCGATGCTGACGTTAATTCATGAATCAAGTCCAAAATGTACGGCTGGTTCGCCGAAAATATATTATAGAGAGAGAGGGAGAAATCAGCGCGCGGTTTGTGTGTGTGTATGATGAAAACTGTCGTGGGATATTTCGAATTTTTTGCCAAAAAGTCAGCTACAATGTTGGTGATAGGTGCGGGGATTTCGGTATTTATAAATAAAAGTGCGGAGAATTATAAATTTGCAGGTCGGTGTGGACTGGTGATGTGGTTTTGTGAATGCAGGGGGGATTATTATTTTTTTATCGAGGATCAACGTGAAATTGAATAATCGGTAACTATTAACCGCGTGAAAAAAGAAATGATTTTATGAAGGTTTCGAAAGTCGTGATCTAGAACAAAGTAATATTATCTTTTTTGAAGCGTATCACTTGAAATCGTGGCACGGAAAACTATGTTAG
>UXGD01006432.1:0-12527 GCA_900474315.1 Torymus auratus
GTCCGTATCCAAACGTCCGTTTCTTTATAGTAAATGACGTTCCTTTAATATAAAGATTTTCTTCTCTCTGTGCAAATCAAGTTTCACATCAAAATTTTTAATATAAGAAATGTATAGTAGGAGGGACAAGTATGGAGCACAATATTGTATAGAATTAATATGGCTATAAAAACATTTTTGTTATTTTGATCGTTCGAACAGAGCAACTTTCAAAAATACGAGCAAGACACGCGACTAGTCGCAGACGAATTGCGCGATGGTGGCATAAACTAAGGGATGGTTCGGCTGCGCCCTCCGGCAATGGAGCAACGTCGTCTCTCGTATTCCCGCGTGGTCGGCAATCGGGGCTTTACGAGCTAACCGGCGAGGAGCGGGTAAGCCCGCAAGTCCGCGTAAACTTGAGGCGAGACCAAATTGCGGACGGGGGGAGATCCCTCGATTTCTCTTTCGGGACCATTTTTCCCCACGAGGACATCGGACAGCTCGATCGATCACCCCGGCTCTTCCCCCCTTTTATCATTGCCCTGTTTACTTTAAACAGCCGACGGCCCCGAGATTTTGCATACATTATCTCGCTGACATCCGAGATATTTACTCGTATAATACTGACATGTTATGCCTTCTACGTCAAATCTCAAATCTCGAAGTCTATGGGGATGGCCATTTTTCGCTCGATCATATCGCTCCCGCGTCCGCCTTGGACTATATATTATGAGAATAGTCGAATGTTTGTCTTTCCTGACAAATTGACCTTTACGAAAAATTACATGCTAGATTACTTTTCTGCATTTTCATTATTAATCTCCTTAGTCAAATAAAATAAGTTGTATTGAAAAGGAAACTTTTCAATTATGTAAATTTCAGACGAACTAACATTGATTAATAAATATTTATCTTTAAACCACATAAACTGGAATAATTTATAATAGTAAGCTCGATGAAGGAAAATTGAGCAGCGAGCGCGGCAAAGCAGATGAACTGTGCCCGAGAAATATTTGTTGACATTTTGACGCACTTCATTTCGTAGAAAGCAGATTGTTTGCAAAGTCTCAGGGTGAGTTGAATCGAGCCTCGGGAGCGAATCAAGACACTTTTACAAGAAGATATGGGCCAATCGCTGGACTAAGATTAACTCAAGTTTTTCTGGACTTGTCTTAATAAATTCGCCAATGGTTTTCGTAATTGTCTGCTTGCTGCTCCCTAATTGATTTGTTTTCCTCATCTAGACAAGCTCGTTTTTCACAATTTTCTCAGCTCCTTTCTATTACGCAGACGTCTACATTGGCGGGATTTGCAAAATATACGGTCAATATGACTAGAAATAAATAAAATATATGGCTCTAATACTTTCACTACATTGAATTAATATACATATAGTTTTGCTTTGACTAAAATTAAAAAAAAAAACAGAACGAAATACTTGAATGCACGCGGAGTTTATACATCCGTCGAAGTTAATAGTTGGGTGGGGGGTTATACTTGGCAAACAAGCTCATCCCCGGGGCAGTGTCGGCCGCTGATTTTCGCGCTGGCTCATCGAAAAAAGAGGGAGCAGCGCGGCGCAAGAGGAAAAAAAGAGCGAGGTGCGAAAATGGACTGCATCGGAGAGCGCCGGGGGTGGCTAACTGGCAACGCGCGCACCGGGGGAGAATGGATTACGCGCGCGCACTGGATATATATGCGAGTCAACCGCGCGTGCTCCTCCGAGATTAGCCGGGCTTTTTATCGGGATTACATATGTAAAACCATTAGGTTAAATCATTTTTTAAAATAAACGCGCGCGCCCGAAGGAGGCGGAGGATATGTGGCCGTATGGCGCCGATAGCCGAAAAATATTCGGGAGCACGAATACCTGAAAGAGTGTGCGAGCCGCGTACTCCCTCTCTCTTCCACTCTGGCTGTTCCCGCGCGAGCGCGTCCTCCCGCGATTAATCGCCTCGTTCGTTCGCATTAATTATAGATTTTTTTTGCCCAAAGCAAAGACTAACGGTGCACCGCGCATTTTTCGCCATTTTATGGACAACATTTTTTAAAGCGCTGCACCCGCCATGAATAATTTCTCTTTCCGAACGTTCATCCAGCCTGATATATGTGCACTTTTTCCTTTATTTATTACATTCTCGATATTAGCCGGTTCTTTTCTACCTGTATTCAACAGCAATATAGAAATTATCGTCTATACAACACTATATATGCTTGCGTCATGGAATGATTGGAGTACGTTATACCAGTAGACAACCGGTTTTTATTAGGGTTACTCACGGTTTTTGTATATCGAACGTCTGATTTGAAATTCAAATTGATAAGGAAGTTTTTGAACATGACTAAACTCATATAACTCCCGAAAGTGTTTTCAAAAGCTAAACAAATACTTTCTACTGTTTTTATAATTCTTTTATGGAAAACTCAAACAACAAAATAGCCTTATAAAAGCGGCAAAAAGATCAGAAGATCTCGAGAAATAAGAAGGCAAGAATTATTCATAACTGTGGGTAGAGTTGAGCGCAGGAGGTAGCTGCAGACAGCAAAATTCAGCCGAATATTACCAACCAAGATCCCCGCATAATAAACACATAACGGTAATCCTTAAAACAATAATTAGTACTGCGAGCTGCGCGGCTCCCCAACCGCCTTAATATCCCCGAAGTCCTCGCAATTCATTGCGCATATATAATCAAAACGAAGTAATCGGCGTAGTATACGTTAGAGCGAGTATTCGCACAGCAAAAAGCGTGTCATTTTTTCCTCGACTCCACAGGCGAAAGCCGTTATGGCGGGTTAATAAGGAAGCCACCGGAAGAATCTTTTTCTCCGCGAGGCTGTAAATATACAAAAGTTGCGGTGGAAAGAGACGGGACTCGAAGGCTTGGGGAAAGGTAGGACGAACAGAGAGCCAAGTGGTAATAGTTTTAATCCGGTGTCTTGAAGTCTGGATTTGGCGGCGCGGCAGTTAGCGGCGAAGCCACTTCGCGCTCTGATATCATAATCCGAATAATCGCCATTATTGCCGCCATTTGCTTAATCCGCGCCTCGCTTTCTCTCTCGCACACACACACACACCAGTTTCTCCCCCACCCCCCTATGACTTTTCATTTCATTACTTTTTTCTTCAAACTGCCGACACCACCTTAATTACGCATTCCTATTTCGTAATAATTTGAAGAGGTACAAGTGCGACTTTTGGAATCCGAAAATATTTACAAAACTATATATAAGGCGAAAAAGTAGTAGCAAAGTTTGAATTAGCAAAAAGGCGGAAGCAGGAGAGCGAGCAACGAGGCTGGGCAAGCATGCAGAAGCAGCAGCAGACAAAACACGGGCAGCGGGCGAAAGACAAAAGGAAAGATATAATCAAGAGGCGCAGTTTGTAGTCTCTCTCTCTCTTGCGCGCGCGCGCGCGAGGATGTATAGGTGGCTAGGCGGCAGCGAGATCCTAAATCCCCGAGATTCGTTCTAATGGCCGCAACTTGCTTACAAACTGTTCGCGTTCTGTAGTAGGTAGCTGCGCGCGATCGTATAAATTCGCGGCACTCCGCCTCCACCCACCTCGTTCCCGCTTAAGCGCGGCACACTGTAAAAACTCGCGCTTCTAAATATCTTTCTCTCTCTCTCTCCCCAAAACTTTGCCACTTTCGCGCGCAAGAGGAGAGTCCGCTCGCGAAATATGTTTATTAATCGCGCGAGCCTTCTCTGCCCCTAAATTTATCCCATTAGTCCTGCGCTTCTTAAACGCTGCAGCGCTCTGGATTCTTATATACTGTATACGTTAGAGCCCGCGTTATTTAACGAAGAACCACTATATCGGGAGCGGCTAAAAGAAGGTGGAACGGATTATTTCGAGGCGAAACACGCGCGGTCGCGTATCTGAGGTAAACGTACGAGCCGCCGCGCTCGCGATATCACGTGCGCCGATAACGATAACGGCAGCGAGCGCGTGCGAACTTGTAAAATTATCCGAAATAAGATTAGAGATTTCGGAAGAGCGTGAGGCCGAGAAAGGAGTAAGTAAGGGGCTAATGCTCGACGGTGTCGCGGAGATAGTGCGCGATGTGGCATGTGTTGTTGATGAGGCGGTTAGTATTCAGCCGCGTTCGGCGCGCGCAACTTTTCAAAACTAACGGGCTAAAGCCACCTTAATTCCATAAGAGGCTGGCGAACGCCCCCCCTGCCACTCGAGTCTCACAGCGTATTATAACACCCACTTAATTGCCGGATATTAGCAGTCGCGAAGACTGGAGGAATTGCCGCAGAATTGCTCGAGAAAGAGAGCTGACGCGCGAGCTGCGGGCTTTGCGAATTGCTCGTTAGCCTCGAGGTTTTCACGCGCGCGTTATACTTACAAGCAGGAGATGACTTCTTTTCCTCCCTGGAATTTCGCCTCCTTGCCCCATCGCCTCGGCAGCTCGACGACGACGATGCCCAGGCTTCCCCAGAGGACCAGCTGCGTCACCGTCTCGTTGATCAGCAGGTGGCTCACCTCGAAGATCGGCGGATCCGTCGGCTGCAGGCTCTGAAAATTCACGTTTTAACGTTATTCTTTTCGGATAAATCCTTACATCTTAATATAAAGTCATTTTATTGAAACTTTAATGAAACTCAATTTCAGTCCGTTTAAATTAACACTGATTGTGAACTTAACGCTATATATAATAAGTTATAATAGTGATTTATCACAGATGAAAAATAAAGTAGAATAATTTGAAATAACTGAAAATTTGATTGACTAATTACATTATCTATCACTCAAGTTGACAGATTCTTATCAAAGTACTAACAATTAATAGATAATGTAGGTAAAATTAAAAAGGTGTAAAATTTAAATTAATAGATAAACTATATATATGTGATGTACAAATGTCACATTCATTCTCACCATACGAGCTAAAAAAATATATACATATATTATAATGGATATGCATAAAATGGATTAACGTTAACGTCCACTCGGCCAAAGCTTTCAATAAATAAGGGAAGCAATTTTGCGGTTTCTAATTTTCTTATTTCTTCAAGAGTTTCTCGTGGGGGAGGCTTTTTTCTCTGTCGAATCGCAAATTTATTATTAGACGGAGAGTATTTTTTCGCCCGATGGCTGAGCCCGATTTTCGCGCGTCCCACAGGTTCTTTCCCCTCGTGCTCCCGTGTCACCCGCGGTGTTTTCTTAATTCCTCTTAGTTTTCCGCGTCGCGCTCTCCCCAACTCGCGCGCCTCCCATCACGAGTTACGCATTACACAGTCCCCCGCATCGTCTATCGATTAAAAAAGTTTTTAATGCGATCTCGCGCGCGCTCCCTCCTTTGCTTTCCCATTTTGATTTTTTATTGTCTCGCGTCGAAGGCAGGTGCAGGTGCGTATACCTTCTCTGGCGAATATTTCATTTCCCGAGGATTCCGGCGAGGTGCGTACGCGCGCGACGATCGAGTTTCCAGTTGCGAAACTAAGTTTTCGTTGCCGATCGGATGAAAGTGGAGTACTCCTCGTTCCCTCTTTATCGCACTTGCTTTGTTATTTCATTCCCATTGTTCTAGCTCCCCGCCGTTCGCGACCCGCGCAATAAAAAAATAATGGCACTCATTCGACATATCGCTGTCTCTTAGAAACAGGTATAAGTATACTATAGTATAAGAAGAGAAATAATTGGAATGTTCTCGAACTCTGAAGAATATATGGCACAGTTATGCGAGCAATTTCTTATTTGTAGTCTGAAGAAATACGTATTTTCTTGGAGGTGAGTCAAAACGGGGAGCAGCTGTCATTGACAGTAAGTCATACGGAGGCATAGGACGTTGGTTTTCAACGAATGTGGGAGCAGTGAAAAACAGGAGCCGGTAGCGAGGCGATTTGACGAGCGGACGAGTAAGTAAGGGCGGGTGAGTAAGCGAGGTAAGGAAAATGAGGGGGTGCGGAAGAAAAGATTTATTAAAGAGTCGCAGGCAGTTCTTTCTCTTTCTCTCGCGCCTCTCTCAGCTCGCGCGTTCAGTCACTTTGCCCTCCCGCGGGGACGCAAACACGAAGTCGCCGACGCCTTATTAATCCGCGCGAGGGGTGGCTGCACGCGCGCGGGCTCTTTGAAAAAATTAAAAGAGCGCGCGCCGCCCGTAATGCGAATACATCCATTCGCTCGAAGAGGAAGAGCCCGAGAATAAGAGAGCGAGCATTAGCATTTCCGCGCGAGCCAAGTACCCGACAGATAGACATCTTGAGCCTTGTCGCGGCTCCTTAAAATCCAAACTATATATTCCCCCCGTTCTCTCGGCGCGCAGCCTTCATTTTTAATGTCGACCGCGGAGACGGGCCGAGAGTGCAAGCTTTTTCCTCGCTGCCGCCTTACTTACGCTCCCGCTCCTTTTTCTCTTTCTCTCACCTTTCTCGCGCTCTCTTCTTCTTATTCTGATGTTTATTTCTCTCTCGCGAGTCGTGAGTGTCGTGACGCATCCCGCCAAAAATTCCACTATGGAGCGTCATCTGAAAATTCCCCAAATTATCGAAAATTGCCTTTCAGAGCCGCGTCAGAGATAACGATCGCTCAATATAATTGCAGGTGCACAGGGAAACTATAGGGGCAAAAAGGTGCAAGAGCATCGCGAGCCAATTGTTACGCAAAGAGTATAACGAATTTCGCGTATGCAGTGCAATATAAGTATACGAGCGGAGGTCAGCGTTGCGCAACGCTCGAAAATAGGCGCTGCTCGATGCGGATATGTGTGTGTATATATCACGTGACCGCACTCGCGGTGGAAAGTATAGCGGGACTCAGCTGATCGCGAATAACGCTGCCTTCGCGCTCGGTTCGGCTGCAGTTAGCGAGCGAGGACGTTAGTTTGTCTTTTTGGCTCCTCGGGTCGGCCGCGGTCCCAAGGAGAGAAGCGGCCAAGCGCCTCGGCTGTTTTTGTGCGCGCGCCCAATTTTTCCATGACAGCCAAACGCAAACATGGCATCGGAAACAAAGAGCTGTTACATTTACAGCGAAAACAAGTCGCTGTCGACTGTTTTCTTGCCCGATAACCAGGAAGTATTCGTCGGCAGGAGCGTCGACACTAAGATCACTGACACGCAGTGCTCCCGAAAGCAAGGTTAGTTTTCCACGCCAGTATATCGAGCGGTACGACATACAAATATGGGATTATTGAACTCTAGCACTTTTTTACATCGCATTACATACGCTTTGCGACGTCAACAAATGTACTCTTGTATCTTCACTCTTCGGGCTAACATAACCTAGATTAAATAAATATTAACTTTATCGTTTTCTTCTGATATCTTATATTCATTATGTTCTAATTTTGTTTTTCTCATTTGTTATCTTATCAGTTCGACTGTATGCCAGTTACGTAGATCAAAAAGTTTTTGTCGAGCAGATTGGACCCCGCTCAAGTGGCCTTAACGGCTTTAAGACTGAACAAGGTGTGAAGCTTATCGCTCAGCATGGGGATTGTTTAGAAATTTTGTATAACAAGTATCCATACAAGATAGAATTCAATCCACCGCCAAAAGTTAAAGCTGAAAGTAATAAGCCTAAAACTAAGCGATTGCTTTCACAAGATTCAGAAGAAGAAAACGAATCTCAGGCTTCAAAGAAAACAAAATTAAAAACTGATACAGATAATTCATTTGCCATGGAAACAAGTAAAGTACAGCAATCAAACGAAAAAAGTATTGATAATGATTCAGAAACAGTTTCTGGTGTTGGGACAAGTTCTACTAGTAGTATTAATAAATTAGGTGAATCTGCAGGAAATGGAACATGGGAGCATTTTAGTAATAAAACTCTTTATGTTTACACAAGCAATGGTTGCACAGGTCGCTCAAAAGTAAGAAAAAACTTTTCCACTTTTTCCTTTATATTTAATAACAAATTTAACGTTTCTTCTTTTCATGATAAAGATTGCAGCTTATGATATGGATAAAACTTTAATAAAAACAATATCCGGCCTAGAATTTCCCAAAGATGCTAATGATTGGCAATTATTATATGCTGAAATACCAGGAAAAATAAAAAAATTTTATGAAGATGGGTATAAAATTGTAATTTTATCAAATCAAGCTAGTTTAGGAACTGGAAAAATAACACTCAAAGATTTTAAATTAAAAATAGAAAGGCTTGTGAAAAAAATTGGTGTCCCTATGCAGGTTTATTATTTGTTTTACTTTATCTCTTAAAATTCTATGATTTATTTTTTAAGTGTAAATATTAACTTTTTTTTTTCTTTTAAGGTTTATTTGGCAGTAGGACAAAGTATTTATAGAAAACCACGCACTGGGATGTGGGACTTTTTAAGTACAGAGGTTTGTAAATATACAAAGATATTAAAATCAAAATATATATCTATATAAAATTACAATTAATTTTTAGAAAAATGATGATGTACCTGTTGACAAAGAAAATTCATTTTATATTGGGGATGCTGCTGGTCGGCCGGCTGACAAAGGAAGAAAAAAGAAAGATCATTCTTTAGCAGATCGATTGTTAGCACTCAACTTAGGTTTAACTTTTCATACACCGGAAGAACATTTTTTGGGACATAAAAAGGCTCCCTATAATGCTCCATCTTTCCACCCTAAAGAAGCTAGCAAAAATACTGTTCTGTATGAGCCTATGCAAGCCAAAATTACTTCTGATAAACAAGAGGTACATTGAATTACTTATTTATATTATTATGAGTATTACTTTATTGAACAAAACCATATAAACCATATATTTTAGTTGATTATTATGGTTGGATGTCCTGGTTCAGGGAAATCACATTTTGCAAAGACACATTTAAAAAATTATTTCTATATAAATAGAGATTCACTTGGTAGTTGGCAGAAATGTGTAGCTAAAGCAGATGAAGCTTTGGGGCAAGGGAAAAGTGTTGTTGTTGATAATACAAATCCTGATAAAATGTCAAGACAGAGGTATTTAGATGTGGCTAAAAAGCACAAAATTCCAGTTCGATGTTTTGTTATGACATTAGATAAAGAACACATAAAACACAATAATATGGTAAATAGAAGTTTAATTTAAATAAAAATAAAATGAAATTATATTATATAGTTTGATGTGTATAAAATTGTTCTTTGCAGTTCCGAATACTGACAGATCCAACTCATCAAGCAATAAGTGACATGATAATTAACAGCTACATGTAAGTTGTTTAATCTATTAAATTAAAAAATTGCATGAGTTTTTAGTTTGCTTGGGTTCGTGTGTATTTTGGTATAAGTACAGGTGTAAGGTATCCGGTCTCGGGGCATTTAGAGCTTAATTCTTGTGTTATGTTTCTGAATAATATTTTTTGTCAGTGACACAAAGTCCCAGTTGGCCCGGCGTTGTATAAGATTTGTGAAGTTGCTGCTTTTGTTGTGTCTTCGTTTCTACATTCGTTTCTCCATCCGTTTCTCCAACACTTTCCCGACATCTTACAGAAAGAACTTTGTACCACCGACCGAAGACGAAGGCTTTTCGGAGATCGTGAGGGTCAACTTCGTGCCGTCCTTCAAGTCTGAGGAAGACAGAAGGCTCTATGAGATGTACCTCTTGGGATAAGCTGAGTCTTTAAGAAGCACGACAAGCGAGCAAGTGCAAAGACGTGAAAAACATTTTTGCTTCTCACTGCCTGTCGTTTTTGGCATTCCTATGTAAAATTTTATTTTAACAGGTTTATTTACTGTGTAAATTTATCATCCTACAGATGTAACAATAAATTAAATTATTTTCTATTAAAAGATATGCTTTATTCCTAACCATTGTCATTTCGTTTCAATAATACCGATAAAGATATAACTATAAATTAATTAATAAAAAAGAGATGCAACATGTAGTAATTTACTTTTGCTATAAAACAAACTCATTTAATCCGAAGGAATAACTTTGGTGAAAAAATTGGCAATTACTTTTCTCATGAGCAAGACTAATAAGTGTGCGGGCGGGCGAAGAATCTGCGCGTATCCTCGGCGAGGTTTCATCCTTCATTTGCGTATATGTCTAGTAAAAAAACAGCGAGTGAGAGAGAAAGAGAGAGGGTGAGAGAAGGAAGCGGCGCGTTGGGAGGAAAGTAGCAGATAAGCGGCATTTTTACGTGCTCGTTACTTATCCGGGCGGGCGAGCAAACGGGACCGGGGGAGAGAAAAACAAGGGGGAGAAGACGCTGTACTCTCGCGGTTATCCGGAATAAGCGGCACGGGTAATTATTTGGCCTGGCCCTCGCGGCGAATTCGGTCGGGGCTGCGCGGTGATGGGGGTGGGGGGAAAAAATTCGCGAGGGAAGAGGCTTCGATTCGCAGAGCCGCGGGCTCGTAAAGCCTGATAAGAACGCGAAGCGCCGGAAAAATTAGAAAATGAAACGAAGAGGCGCGCGCTCTCTCGATATTAATGCATCGGTGGTGGTATATAGGAGGGGTACTCCGGGGGCTTTTCCACGCTTTTTTACTTTACTTTGCGATGCCGCCGCCACCGCTGCTGTTCCGAGTTTTCGCCTTCCTCCCGCGGCTACTACCGACGAAGCTTCGTTAGGGTAGACATTCGTCGCTCGAGGGCAAAAGTTGGGGACGAGAGACTCTATAGATAGACCTTGTATCTTGGAGCCGGGCTTCAAAACAAGCCGGATAGTTTGCAATTTTCTGACGCACGACTCGGATGGCTCGTGTTGAAATTCCGAAGGAAAATACGCTACAAACGCGTGACGGTAGATTTTCAACAAAAATATAAGAATAGATGGAAAGCGGAATTCGGAGAATGGGGATAGGATTAAATTGTAGGAGAAAATGAGCCCAGCATTCATATTGAATTTTTAACTTGCCAATATCGAAATTCTACAGTAACATAAAAGTTATATGAAAACGAGAAAAATCATGCGCGAAAAATGCCATTCGTTGAGTCCATAAAAATTCCAATAAGCTGAAGAAACAATCCTCGCATATAATATCCAGGCCGCTTGCCGGGTCACGCGTGCTCAGCCCACTAATCCGCTGGCGGTCATGAAAATAAAAACTATTAGCGCAGAGGGGATTAGAGAGAGAGAGAGCGTCAAATCCAGTTATTAGAACCGCGACGAATTGTCGGCGGCGTTCGCTGTCGATATGTATAGTGGGGACGATCGAAGCAAACTCGAATTCTATGATAATCAAATGGCCGGGCATCGGCCGCTCGCGAGGCACGGTAGGTTTTACGAGGGCCGGTGCGTTATTATTTTATTAAGTCGTATAATACGCGCCGCGAGCGCGAGCCGCAGTTGGCAGTAGGAAGAGGGAGGAGAGATATTTGGAATGAGTCGACGCCGCTGCCGCGTGCAGGCGATGCCGATGCGGCGGCCGGCCGGCTGGACGCGGCAGAGGCACGTCGCATCTCTCATTCCCCCTTTTCCGTATTTGTGCGCGCCTCCGCCGCGAGCAATTCCGCGCAAGTATGCAGATCTAAGAATTCAAATGGCTGGCCCCGTGGAGACCGTAAAATGGCGGACAATCGCGCTCGTAAAGCACTATATTAAAATTCTATATCGTCCCTTGCTCTGTCTCCCTCTCTCTCTCGCTCCGCCTGACGCATGTATTATCGCGGCGTGGCTCCTGCTGCCGATCCCGTTCCTTCCTCTCACGCGTTCCTGCTCCGCTTTATGGACCTTCTCGCTTTCATATTGAATTAATCTTTTCTATACGTCACCTTTGCCCTCGATCGTGCCTTTGCTTCCTTCGCTCTAGCTCCCTTTTATTTCATTATTATTCCATCATTTATGCCACACACTTTGTCATTTTCATTTTGACCGTTCCAAGATTTTCGTTAAAATATTAGTCCTTGTACCTCTCCAATTAAAATTATCTACCATATACGTCATGTTTATGTTTTTGTACTTTCTTTATATAAAGTATTTTTTCTCATTTTGGTAAAAAAGTATTGGGTATGAAATATATCCGATTTACATGTATTTCATATAATTTACCTTCATATAAAGATCACTATCGGGGTTTAATTCTCAATTTTCTTTTGCATGAAGATATGCAAGTATAAAATGGTTTTACATCTTTGTTAAATGAAAAAAGTTATACTGCAGTGGGATGAAAAAGAGTGAGAGTGGCACCCTCCATGTTCGATTTAATAATCGTGAGAAAGTGGATCCTTGGAGGGCCAATTTCCAATATTCATATCATTCTTCAATATTATAAAGGGTTCTTTAGAGTATGTATTACTCAGAAATTTTGTTTAAAACGTAACAAAATTTTAACCTAATTAGCAATTTGTTTCAAATTTTATTTCAAATTTTCGATACTTCTTATAACAACAACATATGTTACAACTTTAACGTTTTTGTACCATCTACTTGAAACTTTGCAGATACATTATTTTTTAGTTTTCTAAAAACAGTATTATAAAGTGATTTTAGTTTCAAAATGGGTTATATGTTTGTTAAATCTATTTTATTAGAAAAATAAATTAGGTTAAAATTTCGTCGGTAGGTATCTTTTGAAAAAAATACAACGTCAATAAAACGTTACACTTATATTCATAATCTTGTCTATTATTCCTTCCTCCCAATTTTCCCTCTAATCCCACGTGA
>UXGD01006433.1:0-12526 GCA_900474315.1 Torymus auratus
TTTCTTGTTTTTTGAGCTTTACTAGATAAGAAAAAAAATATGTGCACGCTAAATTTAATGGTATCATTTTTTGCGACAGATTCTAGTTTTCGAGAAAATAGTCAAAAAAGTCCTTCTCTTCAGCCACTTTTTCTAAAATTTGCCAACTTAAAAGTTCAAAAAAGAAATTTAAACTTTAAAGAAAGAGCTTTAATTCTTTTTTTTTTAAATTAAAAAATTTTGATTCCTTCAAAAGTTACAAGGGATTAAAGTTGAACGTCGAAAAGGGATAAAAACGCAAAAACGCAGAAATCTGCAGCGCCGGCTTTGAGAGTATTTTCATGCCTTTTCGACGTTTAACTTCCCTTGTAGCTTTTGAAGGAATCAACATTTTTTAATTTAAAAAAAGGGAATTAAAGCTTTTTCTTTAAAGTTAAAATTTCTTTTTTGAACTTGTAAGTTGGTACATTTTAGAAAAAGTGGCTGACTTTTGAAGAGAAGGACTTTTCTGACTATTTTCTCAAAAACTAGAATCTGTCGCAAAAAGATGATACCATTAAATTTAGCGTGTATATATATTTTTTTCTTATCTAATAAAGCTCAAAAAACAAGACAAACCTTGTCCCATGAGTGTGCCTTAAAAATAATTTTTTTATTTTTCTGAATACGTAACAAGGAAATAAATTTGAGAATAGCTCATAACATACTTTTAACCATTTAAGCACCCCGAAATATAAAAAATAAAAAAATTCTTACATACACCAATAAAAAGCTTGAGATTTCAGCTTTTGATACAGATTTTTCTTTTTTAATATTTATAGGTTTTAAAAATCGCCGGAGCCACCTTAAAAGAAACCATCTAATCCAAAGAAGTACATTGATAACTTTAATTATTTCATATTTCTAAGACTTTCGAAATCAAAGGATGATTAAAATAGTTAAAGAATATTAAAAACTTAATGAAAATAATGAAAAATAAGAAATTGTCGTTAAGTACGTCAACTATTATTAGTCTCTCATTTATAAATGAGTTTGGATTATTTATAAACTAAATTAAAAATTCAAAGGGCGTGCTGAGATGTCCAAAATTTCTCTTTTCGCACAAGATTAATACTCACCTTGTTAAGGAACTCTTCTTGCAACTTCCTTGATTCTTTACCCACTTCCAAAGATATTGCTTCTTTAATCTTTTCCTGGTCACCTTCAGATCTCAAAGCATTCCTTATTTTCGCTTCAGATACGGTCTAAAAATATAATATATAGTCATGCCTTTTGCGTATTCTTAAAAAGTAACAATATCAATTATAAATTCTTAAAGGGATCTCGGAGCGAATTACAGATTTCTATACCGTATTTCTCATTATGTGAATTTATATTTAAGTAGTTTAAAAGTTTTGCCCTCGTCCACTGTTTGCTATAAGTTAAGGAACAGTGGATGGCTAAAAAAATGACTAAAAATGAAAAATTAACGAAGAATAGTATAAAATACTAAAATGTCGGTAACTACGTAATTCTGTATTGATTCCAATGTCCCCTTAGTGATATTAAATATACAACTAACAAGTAGAGTGCGTAACAATTGTGAAACGGATCTTAACTGAAGACTTTGAGAATCGATTGTTTCTACCTAAAAATGACTTCCAGTACCGGTATTAGCTCTCATGGGCTCTTTTCCTCAAAATATGGGCAATCTAATCTTAAAAATAAGTTAGTTTGTTGAAAAAATGATTTCTCTTCTATTGACTATTACATTGCAAGTATTTATCATGCGAAAAGGAGTAAAAAAGATTATAAAAATAAACAGCAAAACCTAAAATTTAAACAGACAACAGAAGAACCACCATTTTTCAACAAAATGACGCATTTTTAAGATGAGATAATGCATCTATAAAAGAAGGGCCAATGAGAACTAATTACTGGTACTGAGAGTCATTTTTAGATAGGAAAAATCAATTCTCAAAGTTCAATTGAGATCCATTTACCAAAGGGTGTAAACTCTCCTTATAAGTACTACAATTATCATGCTTTTTAGCATAATATTCTTATAATTACCTGCAACTTTTCTAATTCTTTTTGCAGAAATGCTACTTTATGATACATATGTAAAACAAATAAATCAAAGACCTCATCGGAAATTGCTAGCTTTTTGTCGTGGATATTAATATTGGGGAAAAGAATATTTAATTCATCGTGGAATTTTTCCCGCGCACTTTTAACGCTCTTCCAGTATCTTTCAGTAATGTTTGCATTTGAAACTTCTTGTGAAAATTTCTTTTTTGCCTGATCTAACTCAGCTAATATGTTACTAATATTTCTTCTAGCAATAGTTTTTTGTCCCGCTGTTGCGTCGAGTTTAGGATCGTCAATTGATTTGTGTAATTTTTTCAATGTTTCTACAGCCTCATCTGCTTTTTTCTCTGCCTCATCTAATGCTTTAGTTCTTTTCTCCTGTGCTGATCTCAACCTAAAAGTACATGAATGATGGTAAATAACAAAATCCATTACTTAATATTGTTCCATTAGGAAAACTTTTTTTCATTTAAATGCAAAATTTTCGAATTATTGTACCTTTGATTTAATTAAGATTTTTTTAGCTAATATTAAAAAATATTAATCTTGCTTATAATTGTGAGAAACAATGAAGAAATAAAAGTTTTAATTCAATTTCAAGTGAAATTGAATAAATTTTATAATTTGGCATGCTATTAATTTCAAAAATATATTTACAAAAAAATTGTTTAATATGCACTTGTATATACCTATCCCAAATTTGATTTCCTACTGTAGCATCAGAACTTTCTACTACACTAATAACATCCTTATTATAATCTTGTACTGCACAAGCTGCATCATGAAATGCTGTGATAGCTTTTGTGGCAAGTTCTCCACCATATTTTTCCAATTCGTGCAAATCAGCTGAAGTTTTTCCATCATCAGACTTCTTCACTGGAGGTGGTGCTGGTTTATCTGACACTAAAAATGTAGATTTAATTTGTATTACATGTAATTATAATAATTATTTGTTAATTAATCATAGTTTAATCAATAATATTTTTTGCTCTATAATGCTATTAAAAGAAATCCATTTAATTCAAAAAGTAGATGTATTCATAAAAATGTACATGTTTATAATGTATATGTAATAAATAGTTTCTTGATTCAAAAATCTGATATGAAATTTGATTGATAATTTCTGACATTCAATAATTCAATACCTTATCAATATTTTATCATATCAAATAATTAATTATAATATGTACATACCAACTTCAATTTTTTCTCCTCTTTCTTTACTTAATCGAATTTCTGGTGGAGGTTTTATCTCAGAAGCTGCTGATCGTTTTGGCGACAATTCAAGAGCTGATGGTTCGAAAGCAGGTTTTGGAGCTAAACACATGTTAAATAATAACGGGTCAGCCGTTTTATGTTAGTCACAACTTAGTGGAAGCATAATTTAGATTGTCAGCTGGCACTATTTTAAAAATAATTTTCGATTCAATTATTACTCACAAAATAAACAAATTTTGAACTCATATGTAACTTTCGAGTTATTTTCTTTTAAAAAATCTAAAATATATTTCATAAAAATTTTAATGACAAATTTTCTTTAAATCTTTGTTTTAAAATTTAAACTAAACAGGTATCAAATTTCATTTTTATATTACTCAATATCATATTATACAATTTTCAAAATTTAATACTCATGATCTGTAGGCTTTTAGAAAATTTTGTATACGAGTTCAATAATAAGTACTAATTCTACCAAAACTAGATAAATAATAAAGTATGAACTAAAGTTAATAGGGAATGTGGTAGGAAAAAGGATAAGGATAGGGGCTCACGTTTAAAATCTTCAGGATTTTTACAGTCAACTGTTCTTTTAATCTGACCTGGCTGTGTAGATCCACCTCCGAACAGCATCTCTACGATTCTGAAATAATATATAAAAATAAGAATCAAGAATAACAGGGTTAAACTTTTTTTATATTTTATACTAACTTATTTTTCAGTGATTCAAGGTAATTGAGGATGTAGTCCAAGAAACTCTTCTCTTCCTGAAAAATAATTCTGATAGCTTTATCTGTTCCTGGAATCCATCCTTCTAAGGTTTCTCTAAAGTCTGAATCATTTTTAGCATAAGCTAATACTCCAATTGCTCCTGCTGTTATTACTCCTATGGTCAAGAGGGTTCCAGTTCCTCCACGAGATCTTTCACTACAAATTAATATAATTTATTAAGTAAATAAATATATTTGAATTTATAATAATGATAGTATGTAAGAGAACATGCATAAAGATTAATTATATTAATAGTAATTATAAATTTGTTATATACATTGTAAATGTGTAATAAATACATAATAATACGATATGATGTCAAAGATAATATGTTATAAAAAAAATATAAATATTTTATAAAAAAAATTCATTTTTATGTTTAAAAAAAGGTGATAAAAATAATTATAATTTCTGAAAATTAATTATGAAAATATTGTAGAAATACACTACTATTATTTAAGTATCATGCATTTTGTGATAAGCTGAAATGAAAAAAAATCGAAAAGCAACCAGAACCAACACCTATGAAAATTTATCAATACCTTCTTGATTCAGACGAATACCTATGAGCAGATAATCTAGATGTAAGAGCAACATCCTTGAGTAGCCTAAAAACATACTTGTTTAAATGTAATATTCGCTAAAATTTTACCACAAATAACTCATTTAAATTACAAACTTATTGCAAAATTATTATTGATATTTTAAAAAAGAAGAAATGACCGTCAAAAAATTTTGTCATGCTTAATTGAATTTAAACAAACATAACCTTCTCCAATTAAGAATATTGGTTCAAATCAATAATTTGTCCTTGAAAATCACTACAACACTCATAGCAAATTTCACATTCCAACAAAACCAGCTCATCGACACTTTAAAATCATATATATTTGTAGAACCACTACACTGCTTAACCAAACTGACACTTCATCCATTATTGAAAACTTGCAATTGGAGCTTTCGAAGGGACTCACCTGTCATCGCACTTGACTCTGGGTCTGGTCTCATAGTATCTAGCGGTGAGGTAGAGCCTTTCGCAGTTGTGCTTCTTAATCTGCAATAGAGCATGCTGCTGTCAGTCATAAAAAATACACACACTAGGAAATTATGTAAGCCATCTTGACACGCGAAATGCAATATTCGCACCTTTCGCGGGCCAAATAATCAATGACAATAATCGTGACTCTCGTACTCCACTCTGTCAATAAAAATTCATAAACAAGTCAAATACTTTCCCCAATAAATATTACAGAAAAATACATTCAAAACCGCGTTTTTCGTATGATAAACGTGCCTCGGAGGACGAAAACACACGCGTGATCTGGTCACACTTGAGCTTTGCCTGCAATTTTTCCGTCCTTATCATTACAAATCAAGCACAACGAGTGGAGCACTACAGTCGGAAAATATCGCCGAACATTATCGGCATACGCACCCGGTTCAGATTAAGGCCGTTGACGGGGAATTTCAGCCCGACTCGGAACATCTTCTCTCGGGTGTCTCGCGCGCGGGGGATGGCCGGTGTCCCTCGTCGTCGGCTGCACGTCCGCCGAGGAGCACAAAAAGGGGAACGACGGCACGCACGCGCGCGCGACGGCCGCGAGCAAATCAGCTGGCTGGTGCAGCGCCGAGAGCGGATAATATGTTGCGCCTCGTCGCAACTGCGCTTAGAGGTAAGCCCGCGACGATTTTTTTTCGGTTTTTTTGCGTCAATGAGTTCGGATGCGATGGAGTGCCATTGCGAAACGTAGGGGTGGCTTGACTGTGAGCGAGTTTGCGATTTTTCCGGTGTATTTCCAAAAATTTGAGGTTAGTTCGAAGAGAGACGTTGGTCCGCCATGTTTTCGTCGCTGAACGGCGGAACGCGCGGGATCCGGTTCGACGTTGTTTTGGCGCGATTTCGAATAATATTTGTTATCTAAGATACCGAATTGTAAAGATTTAAGAAATTTTTTCTTCATGAAGGTAAAGCCTAGGTACTTGTTATTATGTAAGTACCAGATTATATTAATAGTTATAAATTATTTTCAGGAAGTGCTGAAAGGGTTCTTTCTGCAAGTGTCACCAATGCTGTTGGTACAAAATCCAGTCTCCTTTTAACACAAGTCCGATGTCTAGGTGCTTTAACAAAGCAACTTGAATGGCAAGACAATTCAAAGGAGACAAATACTGGCATAAGTATATTAAGGTATTATTTTTGCATTCAAAATAGTTAATGTATTGAATTTTCTGTTCCACAGAAAAATATTTTTAGTAGATTTTGAGAAAAATGGGAATACTTACACTATTAAATATTTATACTAAATATTTATTCATTACCTCATGCTACATTATTATTTCTCAACAGTCATATAGTAGTTACAAATAATTTAAATTGGTACATACTATCTTACACTCTCTTTTTCAGTAATTCATTGAACAAATTATTGGAACCAAAAACGCAGTTATCAGTTGTACCATGCAGAACAGTTATAAAATACTCGCTAAAAAAGGGAAAACGAAAATCTGTCAAAACAGTTCTAAAAAGGTTCTACAGATTAAACTGGTATGTTTATTGAAATTTATTTTACGAATATTTTTTGTTATTTTTACTAAAATAATCAACGTAAAAATGTTTTCAGGGGAATCTGGATTCGTACTATAGCTGGTCGACATAAACACTTATGGAAAAAATCAGGTGCTAGAAGAAAGAGGATTATGCGACATGTATTTACAAATTCAACACAGTCATGGATGTTAGATAAAATGGTAACAAAATTCTGGAAACGTCCAAAATATTATGTTGAGGATCCTTATGAACCATATCATACTCGAGAAGAGTTTTGGGTAACTCGAAGAAAGCCTAAACCTCTGCCAGAAGACTAATATAAGTTATCAAAATAATATTGTTAATTAAACTATAGTATATCATCAAATAAATTTAATTTGTTTTTTTGTAATCAGATTAGCTTATGTAATTTTCTATTAAATTATTTTGAGCTCTTCACCTATGATATAGACTTTTATTGACTGATTTAATGATTTGGCATGATCAAATAAACTTCTTTTCTTGAAATGTCTGAAAGAATTTGATTCTTCTATTAAATCATTCTAAATGTCTAAAATAATTTTTTTCATTTTCTTCATTTGTAAAAGTTTGTCATAATACAGTAAGACACAAAATTCATTTAAGTACATTAATTTATGTTAGCATTATCAGCCATTATAAATAAAATTATGATTAAATATTAGCAATAATTCTGCAGACATAAAGTTATTATAATTAATTTGACAACGGAAATAGGCTTATATCTAGCTAAATTGTCCAATTTATTTTTTTTAAACAAACATAAGTAAAATCGAACCCGTTAAATATTCAATTTAATACAGCTCATTGACAATTGTGAAATGCACCTGCTTAATATTTAAACTACCTAATATTTGATTTGATTAAAAACTATCAGCTTATTAATCTGATCGACGAGTGCGAGAATCCGTGGGCGTGTCTAAAAAAGGACTTCGACATCGGAAAGTGCGTGAAAAATTAGAAAAAGAAAAGTCTATAGATAGTATCTATTCATTATTCGAGAAACTCCAAAGTAGGAAAAAAAAAATTTCAAGAGTGGGGTATGAGATGGTGACCTAACCTATGGATACACGACATCGTGAATGACGATCGAAAACAGACGAGCCTACCGTCCGTGAGTGACGTAACACTTTGCCCTCCCTCTCTTGCCGTTTCTTTTTCTCGTGCAATACACTCCAATTTCTAATTTTGCACATATGCCGGCAAATCGATGCGGCTGAGCGGTGGATTGCCGAATTCCAGCACGCTTATTTTTCTCCGATACCTATGTTTTAATACATAAATAATTTCGTACAGAAATGGAAGTGACTATTTCGAATTTCCTTGCTAGAATATAACAATGTTTTGATCTAGCCCTAAATTTCAAACTTTTTAAACCTATCATGAATTTCTAAACGACAATATTGTCACGTTAATTCAGTAAATACGTATTAGTATTATAATCTTGACTTAGAATCATCTATTAACAAAATCATATCAATTGATCAATTTTTTGTATTGAAGACTCTCCAAACATTGCGAACTTGATAACAAAGCTATACATAACACTGCATTTTTTCAGCTGCAAGTTATCTGACAATACACGATTCACTCCATTTCGGAGTATTTAAAAAATTCAAATGATCGAACGCTCCGAAACGTATAATACTTAGATTGCTCCGAAATGAAAATTTTTTTAGGTTAGCCAGCAATTCTCCACCAAACTTTCTAGTCATCCCTCAACTTTATCAATCCCAAACCTCATCCCAATACCAAACAACGTAAACTATATCCCCTGAGAAAGCCGTACAACAGCCGTGCAACCCGGTGCCAAAACTCTCGGGCGAAAATTTCGTCGGGCAGCTACACACCACGAGGCGTGCGTGCCCCTTCTCCCCTGCTTTCCTCAGCATGTACCTAGCCCAAACGAGCGAGCGAGAAAGAAAGAGAACACCGCATCGCACGCGAAGCTCGCGCGCGCGCCGGCTAGTCTCCTCTCGTCCTTCGCGGCGAGCTACCACATACGCTACTTGCTGTCGTATTATCTCCTATTTTTACCGGCCCTCCGAAATTTAAGTACTTAATTTACAGCCACCCGCGCAGCAAGGCTACGCTTCCACTGTCACGAGGCGCCGCGCGCACGCACACCGATATAATTTGCTAGATAAGTACCTACCTACACGTAATCGCGGAAAAATCGCGGTGACGAGGAGATAGAAATATAGATAAAGTGTGAGAGAGAGAGGGAGAGAAAGAGAATAACATCATGTCGCTGAACGGAAAGCTCCGCCAGCTAGCGCACCAGAGCGCCGCCGTCGAGGGAGCCGCACGCTGGATTGCCGCGCGCGTCGCCGGCCGAAACTTCTCTGTGAGCAGCGCTACTAACATGAGGTGCGTATACATCATACACACACATATATACACGATCCATTGTTGTTTTTCACCTGCCGCGTGACCCGGAGCCTCTTATACCATTGACCGGGGCGGCGCGCAGCAGACACGCCGGGCTACTGTTACTACTTAATGGGGGATGAATGCTGGTTTTCTTTGTGAATTTTCCGTTATTGTGGTGGATGTTTGGGAGGAGTGAGCTATTATTCCGCGGGGAAGTCGTGGGATGATTGGTCGCTGTTGTACGAGATTATGCGGTGATATTGGATACCTATATATACACGTCGCTGCGGTGGGTGGTTGAGAGGGGATAATTGGGACTTTCACCCTAATAACGCCGTAAAAGCTTGATGTCAGTGGTACAATGAAAAACTCGAATAGTCTCCGGATAATGTAAATATGTTGTTGTGTAGCGATGAAGGTTTTGTTCATTCGCACTTTTACTTATTCTACAGCGCTTTTGTACGCCGAGTCGGTTTTACAAAAATTAATGTTCAGATTGATCAAATCATCTCGTCGCCATTGAATGACGATTCACATTTAGCTAGAAATTAAATCATATCATACAACCATCTGCTTGAGCTCGTATTTTGATTGGTAGTTGTTTAGTTCAATGTTTTCAGAATTTCGTTAACAAAAAATACAAACTAACAATTATAAATAATATACAAATTCTCTTTATCACCTTTATAAAATCAGCAAAATAAAAACTAATAACTTCGTAAAACAACTAGTTTTCTAACGATAATTGTTATCAAATTTTTGTTACAAGAATATTAAAACATTTTTTTTTGTTTTTTTTTTTTTTCAATTACTTTTGTTGATTTATTAGTCAGAGTATTTTCAACAAATTTAAGGTTTCTCATCTACTTGTATAATCTATTTGATTCTGCTAAATATTGAGTTTGTTGACAAAGTTTAAACAAATAGATTTTTCACATAACATCACTATAGTGTTTCTATAAATATACAGATATTTGAAAGATCGGAAAATGAATTATGAACGAAACGATTATTTGATGAAATATTTTAAAAATTACAAAATATTCGATGACCAATTTCAATCATAATTACACTAGGTTAATTATAGAATCGTATAAATAAAACCTGCACAATATAGCTTAGGTGGTAAAGTGCAGTTTCAGATAAATATTTTATTCAATTTAATATATTAAGGAAAACAACTTATAAAAGCAGTATTTACAAACTTGTATCTTATATAATCCAACAAACTCATAAATCTAAATGACTTTTCTAAAATCAATAGTTAGCTTGTAACGAATGTCCGCTAATAATAATTTAACGTTTCCAATCATGAATTATTTTGTCGTTTACTTTTCGAATAATTATTAATTAAAATTTTTATTGTTGAATTTCCATCAATAGATTCATTTGATAACGTTGATTGTGATTATGATCATACGACATCGATCATTATCAGATAAATATAATAAATTTCTATAGGTAATAATTATACAAAGTTGTGTATACATTTTTCATACTTATTCACATCTCTTTAAAACGATTCACCGATCACTTGCATTAATATAAAGTTCATTTAAATCACTTACTTAAATACTTGTAATATTAATATATGTAATTAATGCAGAAATTTATTCATAGTTGAAAGATATAGTACTATCAAGTAATCTATTTAAAGTTAGTTTTAAAAAATATTTTTATCACGAAACCGGAATATTAATATCGGTAATGTTTGGAAACTAAACAGTTAAGTATGCAGTTGAATGGGTGCGCGAAAAGGGGAGTGGCAACTATAAATCATATCAATAACCAGCTCAAAATAAATTTTAGAGAATATAAAGCGTACTGTTATCATTGTAAAACTTGAAAAAACATAATAGATAAAGTAATAAGTTTTTCATGTTAAAAAAAATAATAATGGTAAAATTCTCAACGATTTATTCGATTACTTATTTATATATACTTCTACCAGACAGATAAAGTTTAATTTTGGACAGTGCGGAATGAAGACCACACCTTCGACGATCTTCCAAGTTATTGCATCTTCTTTCACGTATGCGCTCCAAGATATCGATTATTCCATGTGGATAAGCCATATTTCTCAATTTTCGCTTGCGTCAACAACATCTGGCGCTTAAAACTTTGATCTTTCGATTCAAACTTTTACCAGGCACGTCGTTGCCAATATCAATTTGTAATGTAATCGTAGATTAATAATTCCGCTAAAAAAAGAATAACGTCTTGTGAAAGTTTTACGAGGACTTTATTAAAGGGCATCAAGGTTCTGTTTTTCTTTTTTTTTTCGGTCGTTGGCCCAGAACTCCAAGGTCAAGCTCAGATAAGGGCTTCTACGCACGAGTTTGTTTTTATGGATTTCCCTGGGAGGGTTGACGCAGGAGGGGAAGTGTATAATCGGGAAAAGGGAGGCCAGAGTAGTAAGAGGAAAAGTGAAGCGGATAGCTTAGAGGTTTCCTTAGCGAAGAATCCATTTTTTCTATTTTTTTCTGTCTTCTAATTGTTTAAAAACATTGATCTTTCTAAACATTCTTATAACAAGTTTAATAAAAAAGAAGATTATTTAGACTTTGTTCTAAACACCAAATTAAATTAACATGGGAAGCAGCACATAAAGAAATGAAAAATTTCAAAGTGGTAATCAATACGAGAGTAAGCCACTGCAATCCGCAGTCATGCGAAAGTAGACAGACGAATAATGCTGTAGGGGGTTTAATAGTACAGTCTAATCTCGTTTGGTAAATTGAATTACTTCATCCAAAATTATTCGGGTCATCCAATATATATCTGTGTACCTTGCATTATTTTTTGATGATATTCTTTTAAAATAAAGAAAATTACTTTTTGTAATTTTTTAAAGAAAGAAAACCACATTTTTGTAAGAAAAAGTTTCCTATGTTTTAAAAGTTATCTTTTTTTATTATAAATTTTACATCATTTATATAAAAGATTAGATAAAATACATACTTATTTTAAGTCGACAAATGAAACAAGACTTTAACTACAAGCTTTTAACTTGACACCAGTCCATAAATTCTGTAAATCAAAATCAGCTACAGCGGTTTTTTCCGTCGTATTAATCATCAATGAATACATACTCAGACTCAATCACTTAATATTTTATTATTCAGTTCATTTTTTAATTATAAATAATGGTGTCTAGACATTGAGTGTGATTGTCAAAACATGAGTCTTCATACAAACTATATTCTTATAATACATGTTTCTTAAATTCATGCATAAATATATTAGGAAAGTTGTCTTAATTAGTATATTCATTCAGTTAACTAAGATTGAGTAAAAAAATATAATTTTTTTTAACGCAGTACATAGAATAATTTCTTTTTTCAACACATGCATGAAAAAGGCCCTTTTTCTGCGTAGAAAAGTGAATCGAAAATCGAACTTTTCGAGCTCTCCTAACGCTACAGCGGGAGGAAAAGTTCTTAACCTCTCGCTATATGACGACTCGATATGTCCGATCTCCCATTCACTTTTCATGCAAAAAAAGGTCCTATTCCTGCACTTATTAAAAAAATTACTATGTGTAACAAG